>OMKN01013729.1:11330-29518 GCA_900302345.1 Melanonus zugmayeri | reverse complement strand
AGGGACCTGGGGAGTCTTTAAGATATAAAAGTTGATTTCCTCCGCGTGGTTTCCCGAGATGGTCATCGTGAGAGGTCTGGAGCGGTGAGTGATGGGACCCAGGTTGTGTCCATCCAGGGCTGAGACAGCGAGAGGGGACTGGAGAGCGACCAGGGGAAGGGCCTCTGAATGGGCTAGCTGGGCGTCCATGAAGTTTCCATCTGCCCCCGAGTCGATGATGGCCCTGACGGAGATGGTTCGGCCCTGCCAGGAGAGGGTGACGTCGAACCTGGCCGGGTTGGTGGTTGGTGGGGTGTGGGTTATCCGGCTCACCCGTAACCCCTCTACAGGTGAGCCTATGCTTTTGGTAGCGAAGGGCAGGTGTCGCGTCGATGTCCCCTCTCCCCACAGTACAGACACAGGCCTTGATTCCTCCTCCGCTCCTTTTCCGCAGTGGTGAGGCGGGCCCGGCCCAACTGCATCGGTTCCTCTCCGGGCAGCGTGATGGTGCTTGGTTCCGGTGCCGAGGATGATGAACGTCTGGAGACCTCTGGTCCGGTGTCGCGGAGACGCGGCGATGTGGTGTTGGGACCCGCTCTCTCTCTCTGACGCTCCCGAATGCGCTCGTCCACGTCGATGGCAAGGTTTACCAGTTCGTCCAGTCTGGCGGGTCTATCTCTTACGAGCTCGTCCTTTATTGTCTCGCTGAGTCCCTGGCGAAACGCGCTTCTCATCGCGGCCTCGTTCCAGCCGCTCCCGGCCGCCAGTGTGTGAAACTCTGTAGCGTAGTCTGCAGTTGTCCGATTCCCCTGGCGGAGGGACATCAGCCGTGCTCCTACGTCTTGTCCGGCGGTAGGATGGTCAAAGACCCGTTTGAATTCGGAAAGGAAGGCGTCATAGTCTTCGCATAGTTCTGGGCGAGCGCCGAGGATCGCCTGGACCCAGTCCAGAGCGTAGCCCGTAGTGAGGTTGGTCATAAAGGCCACGCGGGCCGCAGGTGAGAAAAACTGACTGGGCTGATGTGAGAAAACTAATGTGATAAAACTAGTCCACATTGTAATACGAACCCTCGGAAGTGTGCGAAGGTTCCGTCGAACGGACGGGGGTTAGCCAGGTTGGGCTCTCTTAGCTGTCCGGCCAGTAACGCCGGGGATGGAAGCGGAGGCGGGACCGCCACTGGAGCGGCAGGTGGAGTGGTGGACGCCGTGAGCGCGGCGACCTGGTCCGCCAGCGCCTGGATTGCGCCTGACAGTTGCCGCATCATTGCGGCACCTCCCAGTTGGAGGCTCTCCTGGGCTTGGAGTCGGTCGTTCAGCGACTGGACTGCCGTTGATGCATCTCGGAGGAGACGGCCATGATCCGCCAGAACCCTCCCGTGGGTCTGGGTGACGGTGGGGGAGGGAGTTGGTGGTGGAGCTGTTGTCGGGTCCCTCGTGTTGTCCGAGTCCGGTTCCATGGCCAGATCTTCTGTTACGACTCGGTTACTTCGGGGCTCAGAGACACGACAAGGAAACAGGAATGACAGTTAGCCCAGCTGGGCGTTTATTTGTTGTTTGGGGAGGGGGAAGAAAGTCCAGAGCGCATGAGGTTTGGGCTGGGTGCCAAGCGGGCTGAGGACCGTGGCGAAGCAGCTGGAGGCGGTGGGAAAGGCAGGTGGACCATAACCACACGCCTGGTCGGTCTGGGAAGACACGGAGAACAAGGGTCAGGAAATACGGTAACAAGGTACGGAAAACACGGTACTTACATACACGGACAGCGATATGTTTTTTATAAAGTCTTTACTCTCACTACTTGCCAGGTTAATCTTTGGGAAGATCTGGCGACGAATGGCTGGAGAGCTGGGCTTCTTGTAGGCAGAGGGGTTGATCCCGTCTTGGCCACAGGTGTGTGGCGTCGTGCTGGCAGCTCAGACAGTCTTAAGTGGTTACACCTGCTACGGCTAAGTGCCCGCAATGCCCGCGCTGAGGTGCAGGGGGCGTCAGAGGCAGGCATCGGGGATCGGGGAGAGTCAGGGAGCGTGTGTGGAGGTGAAGCCGTAACACTTGTAGTATGAATACATGACATTTCCAAAGCACGGTATCTTCATACCATCTTAATAGTACCATCTTAATACCATGAGTGCATGCATTCTTAGCATGAGGTAGTGAGAATTGAACCCCTGACCCCTATCGAAGCCCTAACCCTGGTGGTGGTAGTAGTAGTAACCTTAATATAACCTTAGAGTAACCTTAGATATTGTCACTCAATTCAATTGTCTACTTAATAATGTCTTACATTTTAGAGCTAGATTGTGTTACCTGTTTGGTAGGGTGGCAGGACCCCTCTATTAACTCCAGTCATGTCAGCATCTTTCTGGGACATGAACAGTGCACATATCTCCATGTCTCTCATCAGTTCAACAGCATTAGTACACTAGTACATTAGTACTACAGCCATAGTAGATGAATCTGTCCCCTATCAACCATGATCACGGCTGGTAATGTATCAGATGTCCACATCTGGCAGGGGTTTTGAAGCATGTGAATTTGGTTTATCAGCAAACTGAGGCTGAAGTGTACTGTGGCTTTGTTGTTGTTGAGAGAGAGGGGTGGGAGAGAGGGAATTTGACTTACATACAGGTTTTTTGGCTAGGCTTCTTAGCTAGGTCACATTTGTGAGACTCTGGAGAATGAATAATAATTAAAAAAAATACATTTCTTATGAATATTCATGAACCTTTATTTAAATGGCTCATACTGGGTCGAATATTGGCCTGTTGGCAAATAACAATTCTACAGATAAGTAGATAATTGAATACAGAATTATTTTCATAAAATATTGCCAATACAAACATTGAATACAAGCCATCATACAGCCATCAAACACTTTTAGTTGTGAGGCTGAGAAGCATACAATCAATATTGAAGCAACTAAAAAAATGCTGCACGACCATGTTTCTAGCTCAGAGGTTAGTTTTTGTTTTATTATAAATTATAGTCAAGTCACAGTAGGAGTTATCGCTTCGAAAGTTGGTGAGACGTGTGAGATGATCAGATGTTTTCTTGAAGAGAGGGAGGGTTTGTGCAGATCACAGGGAGCTAGGTGGCTTTGCTGCCCCATCGCTGTACCACCACACATGAAAAGAGTCTGGACTGGAAATTAGTTCCACGCCGCAGAGGCAGCAGCAGACATCGTTCAGAGGGTGGGGTAGGGACGTGGGGGCGGATGAGAGATGTGATGTGTGCGGGTGCAGATCTAGTGACTACCCCGAATGCCAACATCAAGGATTCAGACTTGCTATATAGGGAGCCAGTGGAGTGAGATTTTCATAATGATGTTCAAATCAATCCAAACTAAAACTCTTTACTTTTACAATATACAGTAAAACCAATGGATTGGATCGGCACTCTGAAAAGAAAGCGTGAAGAAGCTTGTATATACATTTCCATTGTAAATACAAACATTATGCACAAATATTGAATAATATTCATTTAAATGTGCTTCTTTAACAATGGCATCCTTACTCAAAAGATGAACGGAATCAAAGCCTTTCGAGATTGGGGATAGTCTTTGGACCTTTCATAAACCTATAACAATAGAGCAAATTATACATTAACAGCATGCTCAGGGTCTCGGCTGTACTTGGATGTGACCATTCTGAATTGTTTAGAAATGTTGAAAATGTTGATGTGAAAAGATGAATGGGTGATGTATGTATTACAAGATCAATTGGTTCTTATTGTCACTGGTACCTGTGATGGTGGAGCGCCCTTGCCCTAATGAAACACAGGCTAAACACAGCAAAGGAGAAGGCTGGTCAGGCCCCACCATCTCCCCCAGCTGGTCTGCACCAGAAACATATTCAAATGGACAATCAATCAATAAAACCAATGGTCGATTCAACTTTTCTCTAATACCTTCTTCAGAATACGCATTTCACAACTGAACTGATGGGGCCAAAATGTGTTGTGTGTATGCACTTTAAATGAATCCCATCCCGTTGAGACCTGTGCATTAATTAATGCATTATCACCTATGCATTAATTATGGTGCTCAAGGGATCAGCTCTGCAGGGGATTCTAACATGCCAATTTAGCCCTGAGTCTCAATTTGTTTAGAATTTAGATTCAGCTTTTCCTGGAGCATGATAGAGAATAACTAGTTTTAGCATTTGCCTTAAGATAAAGCTCAGGCACACATGCATAGGTACAATTAAATTAACAAAATATGAGTAAAGTCAAATCAAATCTTTATGAAACATACCAAAGCTAAACTAAGTTGTTTTTAATTTAACTACTTTTGGAAATTCAATGTCCTGCCGATAACTGCACAAACTCTATAACTTGAACCTGTTCAAAATACATTTCCCCATTTTACATAATATCTATATCAGACAGATCAAACACCTACTATACCTAATGGAATTAGCGCATGCCAAATGTCCTGAACAGCAGGTACGTTCCCACGCTGCTAGTTCTCTGTGATGTGAGAAACATGAGCAGTGGAATGAGGAGCGCGGGCAGCTCCTGGAAGAACCATGCCAGTCAAGCTGGCAGCACCCCGCTAGCGGCAGAGGACTGACCCACGTAGCGCCCAAAGGAAACGTGAGTCCTGGCACGGAGGACCAACTGCACCAATCCTGCCAGGATCCCCAGCAAGCTTACACAGTTGATCAGGTTCATCCATGGCACTGCATCTGACACTTGAGGTTGAGTTGGACAGGGGAACCCTGTGTTCTTCCTCCAGAGAGATGTACCTGTCTCAGGAGAGGCTCAGTGAGAGAGAGACAGCCCTGCTAACTCCTTCCCAAAATAGAATGAGAGAGTGAGGCAAGTCAGACAATTAGGACGCCACTTCTGACTCTTGAGAAAACACAAGAAACACAAGAGTTTTGGGGCAAAGTGAAGAACTTTTGCTATTGCATCTGTAGGTAAATCCTGTCACGTATTCTGCAATATCAAAAGGTAATATCACAGCTGAGACTGACAACTGATACTTTTTTTTTTATGCATCGGTTTTGTAATAAAGACACATAGAGATACATATTGCTGCTTTACATGTGTGCTTGCACTTAACTATTTGGCAAGCTGTTGTTGAACATTTTTGCACATATTGTTGTACATGTACAACAATCCACAACCCAGAGGTGATATAGTACTGGATAGAATGTGATGTAGACTAAAGCAGTTAGTCTGTTCATTTGTAATTCCACGTTGTCATCCGATTCATCCAAATTAAAACCAGGCGCTTTATTCAGAGGCATTTTGTTGCAGATGGCTGATTCATGCTTCAGGTGGAGCACGGTAAGACAAGATTTACCACCGACATTGAGGTGTTTCTCTTTCCATCTGACTGCGAAAATGACTTTTGTATTTTTATGCGGTCAGATGATAGAGGCAAACAACCCTTTTCTGTTATTTCTTGTTGCTTGCCAAGTCTTGTTGTTCACTGAATGGGGAGGGAGGAGGTGCATGTGCTCATTGATTTAGGGGTTCATCCAGTCTGCTTCAAGAAAGGCATCTTGAGCTGCATGCTCATCATTGGACAATATTTATTTTGTACAGCTCCACACTACTGTAAAAATGTAAATAAAAACAGTTGAGCGTGATGAGAGCAGGGCAGGGGCTGGCTGAACAAGCAGAGGTTGGTTAAGCCGAGAGGGAAGAATACCATCACCCTAGCCAACTGCCAGCTTCTATGTCCCTCTTTCAGAAGTAAGGAACCAGAAACTCATATAACAGTGGTTATATGGACCTCGCCAGCACATTGCCCCAGCAGGAGTCTGACACCGGGCTCATAATGTATGTGACTGGCCCCTGCTTGTTTTTTAATTGCCAGTTGGAGGAAAACTGCTGTGCGACAGCATTTGGGTGGCCTGGCAGTACAGGAAATGTCCTCTCTGACCGAAACCCTGGAAGGCCACACCCATTTGTCAGCACGCCCATTTCTCTAAGAGCCACCGTTGGCACAAAGAGTGACTAACACCATTACAGTAGATGACAACTGCTTGGTTACAGCAATAGGAAAATCAACTGACCCATTTTAAACAAGTTGTTTTTAATGGGCCGGTGGTCAGATCGTATTAGGTTATTCAGAGTCCAACGTGTTGAGCTTCAACAGAAAAGGGGAAGGAAGAAAACAACCAAACTATTGATTGAAAAAGGCGAAGAAAATGTTAACATTTGATGGTTGGTTTCTCGTGTGTGTAGTTTGTACATCTGCAGAACCATAGTAGATATGGATGTGAAGTTGGGAAATTAGGTATTCTCCAACAGTACACTGTTGGAGAATACCTAATTTGGTGAACTCAAATGTCGTCATTCGTTGAGGTACGATGAATGCTTGGTGAATAGAAGTTTCAAAATGGAGTACACACACGTACATCCTGTTTTATTGGGATGAAGACGAATGGCGACCCAATTCATAATTGCACATTTAATTAAAATGTAGAATTAAAAATGTATTGGGTGGTTAAATCACTGATTGATGAGAATTACCAACAAACAAAACAGCATAAGGCAGATAGAAGGTTGTTTAGAAGAGGTAAGGATCACAATACAGGGAAATGGGAAACTGTAGATTAAGAAACAAGTTTACTTGATTCATCATTCACCAGGCTCCCTCTGCTGGTAATATTAAGACATTTGTATGCATATTATATATATTGTATGTGTACCAACAAAGCTGTCTATGGTATACACCACTGTTACATTTACTTGCACCATGGGCATTTCATACATCCATATTGAAAAACATTTGACTTCCAATTCAACTCTCAATTGCATTACCTATTGCAATGTTAAACATGTCAACGCATGTCATGGTAGCGCTCACCATTGTTTTAATAAAGACACAGGAGAAGACATCCTTTTCAATATATTTTTACTTTTTTTGTAACATGAATCTTAAGCCTTGACTGTATTTTGGGACATGTTTCCTCTGTGGAACCTGAGATTAGAAACAGCTCCTTTCCAGGAGTACTTAAGCAGTATATTTTGGAGGTTTGTGACTTGTGAATTTCCGTTCTCTATGCAAGAGAGATAATACAAAAAATAAAACACATCTAACAATTAAACAGAGGAAAACAAACTCAAAATGAACCCGTGCTGGAGGTTCAGCATTGGACTTTGGGGGACCACTCCCTACTGTAGGAAGGAGATAACTTCAAGACAATATAGGGTACTCAAAAAAGAAGATACATATGAAGAGAAAAACAAACGAGAGCAAACATTTTAAAATAAGACGAGGAACAACACAAGTATGGTTTTCAATGTGCAGCAGTGATCCAAAGGCACAATAGCACAGTGTGTCATGCTTTATTGGTGTTCCTCACTGATTCAATGAGCCACAGCTGACTCGCTTGTCAGTTATGCGCTGAATCAATTTTGACCAGTTAGCTAGCTAAATATTAACAAACCTCACCAAGTCCTGGGTTGAAACCAGAACCAAAGGTTTTTATTTTCTAAAAGAGGGGGCTAGAAGGATAGAGATGCTAGGAGTGCATTATTTTGATGAGTAAACACTTGACTTCAGCAGAAGGATCCATCAGTAACAACTAATAGAATAGCTTCAATGATGCACAAAGAAAATGTGCTGCAACGCTACATTTGACTGAATCCTTGAGTCGGTTGCACAGAAGACCGTTTATAATATTGATTAAATTACTAGTTTAACTCGTTTTAATCATATTTTGTCTATTGTCTGTAGAACGTTCTGGATTGAAATTAATATTCAAATTAGTAGTTGTATGTATACACAGCGTCAAGATAGCAGTCGGACGTTGCCAATACATCTATTCAGTGCTACTCGGCCATCATTGGATAACTGTGTAGGCCTACAGCTTAACAACTGGAGCATAAATCACAACACTTTTTCGTTCAATTGTACCGCCACACTGCTTGTAAATACTAGTAAATCTAATAAAAACTACCAAAAGTGGATTAAATAAAGAAAAAAAAAATATGCATAAAGGATTATATTTAATCGACTAGTATAAGTATAATAGTAGTAAATGTATTTGGTATGTACAGCAGTGGGTTAGTGAACTGGGTTGAATGCAGCCCTTTGTTAGCAACTACACCAATAAGCATGTTTGGAAAAACCGTGGTAGTAGCAACTCGTATTATCAGGTAGCATAAAGCTTGAAGATGTCAGTCAAACCAAAATATCTTCCAGGGGACCTTGAAATGCTCTAAATTTGATTTTCATTTAGACCTGGGCTTTTTTTTAGTTATACTTTCTTAGGGGAAAATACATGAGCACACAGGAGGAAAGTCGTGAAAATGTAAAAAAAAAAAATTACACTTCAACTTGTATCCTTCTTCATATTTAGCTGAGGAAAAAGACTCGACTGAGATAAACCCAGTCCTTACAAGATCCAAAATACCCCCTCCTACCCCACATACCCCAAAATACCAACCACTGTCCCCCCGCCCCCCCTATTCTACTGAACCATAGGCTCCTACAAATCATCAAAACTGCAATCCAAGCAAAACGTTCAACCAAACCTACGAGACTCACTCCACACGGGGAGGGCCGAGATAGGCCAGAGGGCTAAGGGAGAGTGATGGGGTGGGGGGGAGAAATAATTGGCATTATAGGTTTTCTAGGTCCTTCCTGCAGATAGTGGGTGTTCATTGGGTGGTGGTGGTGGGGGGGTCTGGATCAGGTTATGGCGATAGGCAGTAGTCCCCTCCCCCTCCTCCTCCTCCATGAAGCGGACCTCAATGAACTATGAGTGCACCGGCCGCATAACTCACAGAGCTGTCCTGCCAGTTCCTGCACTCGCTAGATTGGGCATAGTTCAGGAAGGAGAAGTTCATTTCTAAACCGTTCTTCCTCAGCTCCGCCACTGCCTGCAAAGCAACAATTTCAAAAATCAGCCACACGTTGAAAACCGAAGTCATCCAATAGGCACACGCACCCTCATTTGAAACAAGACATCCATCTAGTTGTCCAGAAAGAGAGAATTATTTTTCCTTATACCACAGCATTGTGAAATGATTGACCCTGATTGGTCAATAACATTCCATGGGTGTGAATTATTTTTCAATAACGCCTTTTAACAGTTCCAGATCAATGCGCTACAAATCCAACATTAAAAACAACGGTCAAATACAACTATCCACCACATGCTTGACAATATGCTCAAAGCGCCACAGAAGAATATTTAAATTTCAGCAGACTAAATAAATTAAAAACTATTACGTTATAGATGAAAGCAACTCATATCTATGCTAAATAATGTACTTTGGTGGTGGTATAAGCAACCTCGGCTTCGCCTCGGCCTCATCACCACCGGTCGTAAATTATTTTTCAAGAAATGGATACCCCGTTCGTTGTGGTTTATTCCTTACTTAGTTACAGCGGTCCTTAATAGCGTTATGGCATCACAAGAATTCACAATTTGAGGAATTCTTTTTTGGGTTCGTAGGTGGTGGTACTTACATTTAGTAGCACTCCAATGGGGTGACGACCACAGATGGTGTTGTGGTATTTCTTCAAGTAGTTGGTGAATGACATGGGGTCCAACTGCTCTATAATGCCCATTCCCTTCAGGAGACAGGACATTGGGAGAGTTCAGGATCATTTAACATGGGATTTAGCCCCGGAGAGCTCTGTTTAAACACATTTTATGTTAGACACATTTTAGATCTGGATTTACCATTTTATCAAGGTTCTCAATGGATCTGTAGATCTCCCCTTGAGATTCGTCGTAATATGTGTAGCGAAACCGCTGACCTAAAAAGATAGAAGGAAGGTCAGTACACCACCAACTACTGGAGAAAAGCACACACGTTTAAGGTTTTTAATAGCTGGACTAAAAGCAGACAGCACCCACCCCAGTGGCAGAAGTCGGATGAGATGATGAACAGATTGGAGGGATCCGCCAGGTACTTGCTGAACAGTGCCCCGTACTCCTGTTCCTTAGACTCGCTTAGTGCGCCCACCAGCACAGGGACGATGCTAAACTCATCTTTGTGGCTGCAGATAGGAGGATGGTGGCATACTTTTACTATGTGTACTACAGTGTATATGTTGGGCATGTGTGCACAGGCAAATGTAAGTTCATTGATAAGTCAATGAAGAATATTTGACAACTGTACAAATATCACAACAATTGTGACCATGATATGAAGGGGTGAGAGCTGTTGCTACCTGCTAGAGGAAAAGGTAAGGGGAGTCCACCACTACGGCCTTCTATGGAACACTTTTGAACCTATTGGAAGGTGAGCACTCAGCGCTTTTAGGCGCACACTCTGACGGTAGATGCTTGACTCATTCCATTACCTGATCCCAGCATTTCAGTAGCTAGAAATGGCCTTTGAACTGCTGCCAACCAAACAGAAGGCTATATCAATGATGCATGTCGACACATGCCATGGGTGACCATAGCACTTTATAGCAGTGATTTGGGGTAATGTATCGAAATCTGATTTCATTTCAAAGTGGAAGAAGAAAACAAAAAATATAGTTATTAGCTCCCTGTATATCGATGCCAAGTGCCAAGACCTTTCATTTTAAGTTACTCAGTATGCAAGTTATGCTGTAGGTTTCCTCATAATATGGGCTCTATGTATTAGAAAAACCCGGTAGACTGCTTACCTCTCCATGGCTTTCGCAGTGTAAGGCAAGTGCATTTCAATACTGTGCTCATCCTCGTCTGTCTGCAGACTCATCCGCTCAAACATGCCAGTTTTCCAGAGGTCAGCATAAACTGGAAGACAAGTGGGGCTGTGCTTCAATGTGCGTATATTACAATGGTCAATTCTCTCAGGGGTCGGGTTGTTTTTTTATCCAACAGTGAGGAAGAAAGTACTTTAAAAAGACATCTCTGTAGGTGCTCTGCAGCACTCCAGACCTTGTTATTAATCACACCACCATCGCCCTCGGAGCCAGGGAGGTTTGGTCTTCAAAAATTACTTCATATACCCAAGTGCTGTATGGGACTGCGTGGCACAACTTTCTTGACTAGAATAAGTAGCAAGGGTGCCATTTTTTACTTTTTCTATAAATCTTAGCAGCATATAGCATTATACAACATGACTATAAGCAAACAAAAAATAGGCACAAAGTATGGCTCTGTTTTGTTATTCCCCCATGCCCTGTTTAAAAATGAAACTGTGACATATCATCCAATACCAATTTAATGAGACACAGTGAATACCCTTCTGGTCGATCCTCAGGTCATAGAGGGGCGTTCTGTAGACCTCTGCAGGGGAGAGGGCACAGCGGGAGAGGGGCACATGGTGCGAGGGTCCCAGAATAAACACCCTACGACTGGAGCAACAACAGGACTTTACCTCACTTAACCCAAGTCACATACCCCCCTCACTTAACATCCACTGGCCATCAAAGATCTTAACTCAGAACGATAGTAAAATAAATCTACCATACATGAGGCGTTTGATTATGGTGCAGAAACAGTTACTGCAAATGACTCACGTAACAGAGGGGTCCACTTGTTTATATGCATGGGCTGCGCAAGCACCACAATAGGTGTAGCCAGCATGGCTGAAAAACAAAGATTCATTATTAGCAGTGGACACCATGGCATTAATCATTGCAGCGAGTGATTTAAAAAATATCTGCTTACGGTGCAATGATGGCTCTAGCAGGTCTAATGGTAGACTGTGCCTGAGACAGCCAGCTATCTAGTTGTGCATTCAGCTGGGATCCTGGTAAATGAACAGAAAATAAATCAATGTATGCATTTAGTGATTAATTTGTCAGATTTGCAATCAAATAAAACCTGCTACAACTTGAGTTTACTAGTAACCAGAGAGATGGTCTCTACATATGAATATTTACATTCTGGTCAAGAGTTTAGAATACTGGATTATCTACAAGCATCCAATTGGAATCGAGATGTATGGCTGCCATCTATGATCAATCAACACACATGATGGGTACAGGGGTTGGCTGGGTTAAACAGTCTGGAAAAACAAGCAGGAGGGGCATAAATGACGCTAGAGTAGGAGTGATTTTGCAGAGAAGCTGGATGGTTAGTACGATGGGGGAGGGGGTCGTTGTTGCAATATGAACCTTCAATTTGTTGCACAGCCCTTCTCAATCCTTTGTTCACACACGGTGGGGCGAACTATACGTTTTAAAAAAAGTGTAGGCTCAGCGATCCGAAATATCTCCGTAAATCACACATCTTAAAAAGGCTAGATTAGGACGTCTTGAGTCGACCACCCTTAGCTGACTGGGCCGGATAGTCCTGCAATATAAGACAAGCTGACGGTTCTTCCATTGATACAACACCCTTATTTATAAAACAAACCAAAAAAAGAATTGCAGAAGTCAAATTCGAGATGTATATCGCCCGTCCGAGGACATGTCTTAATCGACTCAAAACCACCAATGCAGCAAATGTAACAATGGAGAGAAAGAGTTGCTGGCAGCTAACTCAGTCATCATTAGCTGGATTAGTTTAAGCTAACCGTCCCAAGTGTCAGACCGCGACTACAAACGTGGTCGTCTTTATTACCACTGGACACAAAAACGTTAGGAAAGACTAAAGGCATGGTGGAGGACCGCTGACATGCGACATAAAGCCGTGTATCGAGGTGACACGGTGTGTGTGAGTGTGTATGCTAACGCAGTATTCGGCGGCGCTCTGTTGACAAGTTACCCGAAGAGGAGTACCAGCTGCCGGCGTGACTCGCTTCTCTGCACACCACTCGGTTCGACATCTTGGTTCCAAAGCCGCCTATCTTCTTAGCTGTTCGCTTAACTCTCTTGTCAGGAGAAGAACAAAAATAAAACCACAAAATAGTTTGTAGAAAAGAAACGGGGGGCGCTTCGTCTCGTGTGTTGAGGTAATGTGTGGCTAGCAGGCTTGGTGTACGGTCTGCTTGTCGTGGTGGGTATTTCTTTTTTTTTTTACCGGTAATACTAAGTTATAAAAAGGAACGACAAGGTACTCGACTACCTTTATAATCAAGCAAAAAACAGTCCTGTGGTATGTCTTTGTAACGAGGGTTTAGTGGGCAATTGCGGGCTGCCGGGAAACCACCGACAAAGCCAGGACCGGTCAGTGTTGTTCTGGTGTGGAATACTGATGATGGGGGATATGGAAGAGCAGGTAATGGGGGCGTGCCTGGAACTCAGCCACGTCAGAGTATGTGCGTTTCTTACCCAATCAAAAACCAATATAAAATGAGACGTCAGTCATATGGGCGTGGTTATTACTTGGGAAAGCTCGTTTTAGGTACCGGGACAGCCCGTCAATGGAGGTACAATAAGTTCACACGAGTTTATGTTCACATGCTAAATGTAATAAGTAATAGATGTCTATAAAAAAAATGTGGAATCCAATATTCGAAGTTGAATAAAAAAAAAACCCGGAACATATCCCCAAATATCGCAAGCATAAATACAGGAGATCTAATAGAGATTCACAATTCTAACAATTCCATCCATTACATTACATCTATTACTTTACAGTTGTATTCTTTTTTAGTTATAACATTTTACGAAATGTACGAAACAGCAAAGAAGTAACAGTTATATGTCTACAAACAAAATCTGTTTGTAGACATAACAGAACCCAATAGCCTGGTCCTAGGGCTCTGATAGGTGCAGATTGGTCCAATCAGAGACATATATGGGTCCCATGCTGATGACAAAGCGGAAGTAGTCACCTTTGCGATATTGATGTTATTCTACCAGGAAATAACACAGGATGTCTGTTGCTGTACTAACCGTCGTGATCAGCCTTTAGATTCCCGTAGCCCAAATATTGCCGCTTATTTGATTGTGAAAAATTAAAAATCATATAATTCAAGTTCAAGACAGAGCTACAAACTATATGTCACGCCTACGAGCCAAGTAGTGGAATGATGTCGTCCAAAATGAATACTAACAAAGGCAAAAGCAGTAGCGACATTATTAAAGGCTATCATAAACAGGCATTTGAGTACATATCCATAGCATTAAGGATCGACGAAGATGATACAGGTTTGTGTATTGCATTGTTAACGTACGCCTTTTATGATGTGTAGCAGTTCGACATGTCCCCTGTCTCTTTCAAATGACAGGAGTGAAAGAGGAGGCTGTCCAGTGGTATAGGAAAGGCATTGACGACCTTGAACGTGGTATTGCCGTTGAAAACACAGCAGAGGGTAGGGTCAGACTCAAATCAAACAAACTGTTAGTTGTGTATGGTCATGTGTTTACACGGCTGAGCTTCACACTGTTTTCTTTAGGAGACCAGTATGAACGGACAAAGAAACTCCAGGATAAAATGGTCACTAATCTCAACATGGCAAAAGAACGGCGTTCACTTTTAGGTAAGTGCATTGGTTAGTCTCCTGGACTCTCCAACTTTAGGTTAACCTAAATGATCCAGTTAATCATTTTCACTTTCACTAAAGCAATCGGCAACAGCAGAGGTTTGATGTTTTAAAATGGCTTTCTAATGTGGTTTGTCCTCATGTAACAACAACATGTAACAACAACAACAAATGGGATTGATAATAGTTGTGTTGTGGGGTAAGTTTAAGCTTTCAAGCAGGCCTAGGAAGAGTCATATACGCTACTAAACTAAATGCACTTTGTGAAAATTCATCATCATTCTACAGAGGCCACTTTGGCATCTAAAAGAAAAAGCTTGCCAGCTCCTAGAGTACCCCAGAATGCCCCCCAAGCAAAGCCTGCCTCTAAAGGCCTGGCAGCAGCTGGCGGTGTCTCCAGTCAAGTCAGGCCGTCCACCAGTGGCAGGCCCGCTTCCAGACCCAGCAAGGTGAAATCCACAGAATGTGTAGTAGCACGTCTCTCTTACAGGGTGTTCATGGTAGAATATCTGTTCTAACGCTCATGTTTTGTGAATTGTAATTCCCCAAGGTTACCCCACAGGCAAGCAGACATCAAATAGGAAAACCGCCAGCAACGAAGCTGCCCCCAAAGAGAGATATGAAAAACTTTAAAAACATTGACAGCAAACTGGCCAACATGATCCTAAATGAAATTGTTGACAGGTAAAAAGAAGTTTACTTCACTTGACAATTTAGCCATTTGTAATCTAGAAACTGAATAAAGATGAATTTGAGGTTGCTTTGTGTATTCATTGCAGTGGATCAGATATATCCTTTGAGGACATTGCTGGACAGGAACTAGCTAAACAAGCGCTTCAAGAAATTGTTATTCTACCAGCCTTGAGGCCAGAGGTACAAGCAAATGCATGGTTGTCTTTAGTTTAGTGGTTACGTTTTCCATCATCATTTCCTGTAACGCAAATGCCACTAATGGCAATTTAATTGATCCCGTTTAGCTATTTACCGGATTGAGGTCTCCAGCACGAGGTTTACTTTTGTTTGGTCCCCCTGGAAATGGAAAGACCATGTTGGTGAGTTATCATGACAGATTTTGCTGCTATATAAAATATTGCTGGGCATATAATTGTGGTCCGTAAACTCAACAAAAACAAATGGCAGATTTGTATTCAGCAGGATTATGTCACTTCACTCACATTTCCTTTATCTGTTCACCCACCAGGCCAAAGCAGTCGCCAGGGAATCCAATGCTACCTTCTTCAACATCAGTGCTGCTAGCTTGACCTCTAAATACGTAAGTTCAGCCGTTTTAATTTATCTCAAGGATCTAAGAGACCACAGTAAACTCACTGCTGTATGTCATGAAATCCATTCTTTTATTTCTCAATTTCTGTTAAAGGTGGGAGAGGGAGAGAAGCTTGTGCGAGCTTTGTTCGCTGTTGCCAGAGAACTACAGCCTTCCATCATCTTCATAGGTAATTACTGTATGTATTGTGAAACATTGCAAACAAATGTTGTTTTCCAGCCTAGGAATGGCTGGTTTTTAATAGCCGTTTGCATCAGCTGTAACAAGTTCTCTGTGGATCAGATGAGGTTGACAGCCTACTTTGTGAAAGGAGCGAGAGAGAGCACGACGCCAGCCGTCGCCTGAAGACAGAGTTCCTCCTCCAATTTGATGGGGTAAGAAAAGCTTCGGTTCACTTCAGTGAACCGAAGTGAAACTCTCAGGGGCGCATTTGTAGAAGTGCAGATTTTTTTCTTAATCCCTGGTTTATTTTTCGGGGTTCAGGTGCAGTCAGCAGGGGATGACAGAGTACTGGTCATGGGAGCAACCAACAGGCCCCAGGAGCTTGATGAAGCAGCGCTGCGGTACACACACGCACACGCACACATACACCACTCTAAACACATGTGTTTAGAGTTATCGACACATTCTACACTGCATTGTCTCCCTTTCACCCATAACTATACTATAACTATACTCTATCCTAGGTCCTCAAGTGTGCTAACTAGAACATTTGTCTTAACTTGGAATATTAATTTCACTAGAATATCTGTGTTTCTCTGCCAGACGCTTTCCCAAAAGGGTATACGTGGCCTTGCCGGATGAAGAGGTAAGCACTGTATTTTTATCTGTAGATTTTCTTTTGTAACATCTTTGTTGCTTCTCGTCTTTGAGAAAGCACCGAATGTCAAAATGTGCCTATGATGTGGCTCTTCTAACTCACAGACTAGACTCACGCTGCTCAGACATCTCCTAGGAAAACAAGGCGAGCCACTGAACCAAAGAGAGCTAGCACATCTTGCCAAGTGAGTACCTGCTCTCTCAAGACATAATTTCATGCACATTGTTCCCCTACCACGATCAGGCATCTATTAAGTTGGCCATTACATCACCCTAATACCATGGTGTCCATTTTCAAAAAGGGTGACAGCTGGTTACTCGGGAAGTGATCTCACCTCGTTAGCCAAAGACGCCGCTCTGGGACCCATCAGGGGTAAGGATGGTCACAGTTAAAATGTACTGCCATTTTATTACAACTACCATTTTATTCGGAAACCGGCTGCTAAAACATATTTTTCACACAGAACTTGGACCAGAACAAGTGATGAGCGTGGCCATTAGTGAGGTGAGGTATTTAATTCCAAAATGTAGATATTTGGTAAAACAAGTTGTGGTTCAGCCAATATAAACTTTTTTCTTTACTTACAGATGCGGAACATGAGGCTGAACGACTTTGAGGATTCCCTGAAGCGTATAAAGCCTAGTGTCAGCCCACAGACGCTGGCTCTGTATGTGAGATGGAATAAAGACTTTGGAGACACGACAGCCTTCTAAATGCATGTAATTTGCTTCAGGGCAAACACATTTTGTCTTACTAATTTGAATGTGTTGGCACTCACTGCCATGCAGTTTTGTCCAATTTTTGCTATACTGCTTGAAACTCTACCTCTGGTACTTGGCACAATATGAAGTAGATCTATACAGCATTTAATTTATGCATTGTCAATTGTATACATATTAAAATTATATGAACAACAATCACCTAATAACTTAAGATTGACAGCAACTAAGTTTGGGCTTTGTTTGGCAATGTATCATAATATCAAATTCAGTGAAGTATTTTTTTTTCATCCTCATACAAATATTATAAAAAGGTTTTCAGGGACTTTATTTAAATACTTGTATTGTATTTGCTCCTTTCATAATGCCCATGTATTTAATGCTGCAATACACTGTAAGACTCCCTGCTCTCCTGAAGAGGGCAGCAAACTTCTACTAAACAGCGCTTTACACCGCTCTAACAACTTACAGCAATTGATGAATTAATTAGAGCTTTTCAATTTTGTGTTTATTTGTGAATGCAGCGCACTAACATACAATAAATAATACCATATACAACTGATTTACCGAAGTAACGTCTTTATTTTTAGCTAGATGATGCCACCACACTTCATCCCAGTTGTCTGTTTCACTCTTTCTTTTTGCACCCTGAATGAATATAGAATAAGCGTTATAGTGGGGTCACCTGTGATTGGCAGTAAGTGCGTAATAATGGCTGACGGGTCGTAGTGTCGCTGACCTACATAAGTTGTGCAGCGGGTTTAGCTCCCGTTACCCAACTGTCATCTAATAACACAGAGGGAGGCCAGAGGTCTAGCTTAGTGCAAGTGTGAGGTCATTTGAGACACCATGGCAAGGGGTCACATGTCTTTGGCTTTAATTTTGTATTAAAGTTGCAGCCTATACCCAGACACACGGTTTCCTCTCTCTTTGCAACTTTACAATCTGCTGGCCTTGTTGTCTGTTCCTGCAGCTGTTCGCTTCATAAAAGTGTATGTGGAAATCGCGGTAAATCGCGGCTTGTTACTGGTGAGAAGGAATACAAATACACACACACACACACACGTATACGGACGCAAAACCAACAAAGAGGCGTTTTGTGT
>OMKN01013714.1:19398-31827 GCA_900302345.1 Melanonus zugmayeri | reverse complement strand
AGTTCATTTCTCTACTAGGTAAGCTTAGTAAACATCTCCAGGTCATTTCTCTACTAGGTAAGCTTAGTAAACATCTCAGGTCATTTCTATACTAGGTAAGCTCAGTGAACATCTCCAGGTCATTTCTCTACTAGGTAAGCTTGGTAAACATCTCAGGTCATTTCTCTACTAGGTAAGCTTAGTAAACATCTCCAGGTCATTTCTATACTAGGTAAGCTTAGTAAACATCTCCAGGTCATTTCTATACTAGGTAAGCTCAGTGAACATCTCCAGGTCATTTCTCTACTAGGTAAGCTTAGTAAACATCTCAGGTCATTTCTCTACTAGGTAAGCTTAGTAAACATCTCCAGGTCATTTCTCTACTAGGTAAGCTTAGTAAACATCTCCAGGTCATTTCTCTACTAGGTAAGCTTAGTAAACATCTCCAGGTCATTTCTCTACTAGGTAAGCTTAGTAAACATCTCAGGTCATTTCTCTACTAGGTAAGCTTAGTAAACATCTCAGGTCATTTCTATACTAGGTAAGCTTAGTAAACATCTCCAGGTCATTTCTCTACTAGGTAAGCTTAGTAAACATCTCAGGTCATTTCTCTACTAGGTAAGCTTAGTAAACATCTTAGGTCATTTCTATACTAGGTAAGCTTAGTAAACATCTCAGGTCATTTCTATACTAGGTAAGCTTAGTAAACCGGGTAATAAGGCAGCTAACATCCTCAATGATTACGCAATTCTGCCCATTCGCTACTTAAGTTCACTTCTGGACCGTGTGTAAGATGAGACCCTTGTGTCATTCGGGGGTTGTGACCTTGTATTTGTTTAACTGTATATGTGTCATTTACTGTATGTGTAATTTGTATTCTCATGTCAACCATTTAATCCACTCTCACAGGCAGTTTTCATATTAAACGGAATGAAGTTGGTGCTTTTGGTAAGAGTGAGAAATACAATCGTGGGGGAAAACCCCCCATAATTGCTCATGTTTTTACCTACTGCTTAAGTTCTAACTGCAAATTTTAACCAAAACAGACGGGACTCTTATTAGGCTATTAGATGGAGACAACGAGTGCTCCGGGAGAGTCGAGGTACTTCGCCACAACCAGTGGGGGACAGTTTGCGACTATGGCTGGGACCTGAGGGAGGCTGATGTGGTGTGCCTGGAATTGGGCTGTGGCTTGGCCGAATCCGCCCTTCACGGGGCAGCGTACGGTCCAGGCAGTGGGGAGGTCTGGCTCCGTCATGTCCAGTGCTCGGGCCACGAGGCTAGCCTGATGCGCTGTGCCAGTGTCCTCCACAGTGACCCCCACTGCACCCACCTGAACGACGCCAGTGTCAAATGCTCGGGTGAGAAGTATTTCTCTTCAAAAGCATCTGCTTGATGCAGTTCCCATGACTTCCTGTACTGCATTTTCAATCGGATTGGAACCAAACATGCTACTCGACAATTAGACCCTTTTCACAGAGGCGTCATCGTAGGACAAACACAGGTTACGGATCTGCTCCTTTTATGTACCAGGGCGCAGGTAGTAGACTACACTAGTGAAGATAACACACATTGACTGTTGCTGGTGCTTTGACACACATGAACACCTGTCTACCTACCCAATATTAATGTTGGGGGCTACACCTGTGTTTGCCCTGCTATGACAGCTCTGTGAAAAGGGTCCATGGTCTGTGTGTGTTGTCTTCACTAGTTTAGTCTACTACCCGTGCCCTGGACATACAAGGAACAGACCCGT
The DNA here is from genome assembly GCA_900302345.1 of Melanonus zugmayeri. Taxonomy (NCBI): domain Eukaryota; kingdom Metazoa; phylum Chordata; class Actinopteri; order Gadiformes; family Melanonidae; genus Melanonus; species Melanonus zugmayeri. The sequence goes on along the minus strand of OMKN01013714.1, from coordinate 30,092 downwards.
AACCTGTGTTTGTCCTACGATGACGCCTCTATAAAAAGGGTCTATTGTCCTCTACTGTTAATCTGGAGAGATGCAGATAGCAAAATGTTTCACAGCTTCAAGGGCTAAAGGTGTTTCTTTGTTGAAAAACCTCTCCTCCAGGGACCCTCCTGATGCCGTCGCTGTCCCTGTTGTCACCGCATGCTGTGTTTGTTGCCGGCGAGGCAGTGCGCTTCAGCTGCATGGTGCTCCTGGGACACCACCTCAGCGACTTCCACCTGTACAAGCAGGGCGTGTCCACGCCACTGGTGACGCAGCGCGTGGACCAGAGCCAGACCCGCGTGGAGCTCACCCTGACCGACCTGGAGACCTTCCACCAGGGCAGCTACAGCTGTGTGTACAGGATCAGGGGCAACTCGCCCTCCCAGCTCCTCACCTCCCCGCCCAGCAACTTCATCAACATCACCGTGGGTCAGTTGTGGTGGCTAGCGTGTGTCCACACCCAGGCCACTCTTTTCATTAAGAGTTCTGTATGGATTCTGTTAAAAAGCTTGATTAAGTCAGGAGGATCAGGGCTAGAGAGCTTTTGGATGTCCAGGAAGTGATGCCATTGGTATATATATATATATATATATATATATACATATACACAGTATTTATGTTTCCAATTCCCCTGAGAATTAAAACTTCAATGTGCATTATAATAGCCACGGATGTCCATTTATGAAGATGTATAGCACAGATAGAGCCAACCAACAAATTACGTCCAACTTCGATTTATTGATACAAAATGGCTGTTGAAAAACACACAATGCTGAACTCTAGCTTTTTTTGTGCTAAATACAAGCCATCATTCTTCTTGTGTATGGGCTTTAGTGTTCTCAGAAACCTGAAGTCTTTCTTTCTTGACTCCTTCTGGATGCTGCTCAGTGGAGTTGTTGACTCCCCAGCACTGGTACAACACGTCGACGGAGGCCCCTGTGGGCTCAGTCATAAAGGGCCACAGCTTCAACATCACCTGCGTCACCAAGCAACAGTACCCAGGGGCCTCCTTCCAGCTGCGCCTCAGCCGCTCCAATGGCACCGTGCGCCAGTCGCTGCCGGCGCTCGCGCCCGCCGTAACCTTCACCTTCTCCAGTGCCCAGAGCTCCAACGAGGGCTACTACTACTGCCTGTACCGAGTCCAGCTGGGGGGCCGCACTTTCGTATCCAGGGAGAGCCAGCCCCTGCCCATATCCATCAGAGGTAATAAGTACCACGGGTAATAAAAGATGGGCTCTTGGTTGGCATTAGAGGGGACTTGTGGGGATGTGTTTGAGTTATGGCTGCTGTGGCTGGGTTCCCAGAATGCATCACATGCTGAGGTGAATTAAATTTGATACAGATACAAAATTAATTAACTTGCTTTACACAAAACCCCAGGTATTTTCATTATTAAAAAATGCTGTTTTAAAGTACTGTTTTTGTGGTTTACATTTTCTGTAAGAGTATACAAGATTTTTGCATTGTAAGGCTGGGTATCAAATTAATTGCTCACTGTGCAGCTTTCGCTGGTTTGATGGCCACCTTTATAACCAAATGAATCACATGTAATGCCCCAAAGTGGCAATGTCAAGTGCCAGTCATTTTGTCCTGTTGATTGACAGGTGACATCACACGTTCAAATATTCAAACTAAACTGTGGGTCTGTGGCTGGAGGGACATGCTAATATACAGGGGAGCTTGATTAAAACATGTCAATATTAAAGGAATACAAACAATTCCGTGTTAAATGTAAAAAATATTCAATACTAATAAGTCTTCTCGCCAATCAGGTATTTAATAGGTTGTGTTAATTATGTGTTGGCTTGTCCTCTCATTCCCAGATCCTGAACCAGTGCTGAGTCCTATGGTAATCAGTTGGTTGGTGTCTGGTCTGACGTTTGTCGTCGCGCTCATTATTATCATCATCGTGGCCAAGGTGCTGTGCCAAAAGGAGGAGAAGCCCTCTGAGCTGGAGAGGGAGACGAGGACCTGTGAGTTCTTCTTCTATGAGCTAATCTACTATTCACCTTGTCTATCCTGTCAGAGTTGAGCGAGTTAAGCGATCGATTGAACTGTGAATTCAGGAATATATGCTTTTTTTTTCTGCAGGCGTGGACAACACTTATGTTGCCTTATCAATCAACAACAAGATGTGACGATCATTACAAACAGTGGATACATCTTAAGGTGTAGGATATATCAATACAATGATGCATGTGTTTTTGTTTTTTTTACAATAGACCACCAAAGTGTACGGTAGTTGTTATTTTCGGCCTGCCGCATCCTGCACAGGTTTTTTTTCCAGTGAACATGAGATTTTCTTCCTTTTTTAATTCATTTTTGAAATATGCAAAACTGTGGAATTAGAAACACTACACAGTGCCACCATTATATGGTTTGTCAAGGTTATTTGAAAACAGTGCCTGCAACAAAGGTAAGCTTTTCTGGTTGTGTTAAGCTATGAGATGCTAGCAATTGACATTTTGTGATTGCAGTTTGTTCCATGTATTTGTAACAATATTCAAGTAACAATTTAAGCAAATCTGCAATGTATTTGCATAATGTGGCATAGTTTTAGTCTATCATTTGTCCCTATGGATCTTCCCACAGCCTGGCAAGGCCTTGGACCTGGCGTATGGATCCGATGGATCCTCATTTGAACATAACATTTGCATTGTACTTTGGTTGTCTATTGCAGTGATTTTCAACCTTTTTTGAGCCGTGGCACATTTTTTACTTTTACAAAATCCTGGGGCACACCACCAACCAAAATGACACAAAATGACACACTAACACAGTACATAGACAACAATACACAGCGATTGTGGGTTGAGCACCCCTGATCTAGGTGATATTAGATAATTTCGCACACTGGTTGAAAATCACTGGTCTATTGGCATTTCGATGATGGTGCAGACTTTGATGTTGTAGCTTCAAAGTTGAGCCTCTGGTGGAATGGCTGCTGGGAAGTCTACGGAAGCTGATACGGTACAAGCGACAAAGCAAACTTCAAAGAACCACACACATTGGTATACCCCCTCCCCCACTCCCTCTTGAAAACAAAAGCACAGTTCAAAGAAGGGACTTCAAGATGGACCAGATGTGGCACTACCATAATGCTGAACACTAACCACAACTATGTTAAAAATACACCAAATATTTGTGCTTCAATAGGGAACAATTGGAATGACAGGGTGTTGTTGCAGTTTCGCTGTAGTATGTTGGGACCTCGGTACTGGATCCTGGACATGGAAGACCAACCGAGGATGCAAGGAATTTTGAATTGAAGTCCACATTGAACACATACTAGACTTCAGATTCACTCAGGCTATTACTGTAATCCCGTGTTTAAATGTGCAGAATACTGGTAATAGTGGCTTGAATGAACCTGCAAAAATGTGTTCCTCAGGTGTCCATGTGTAGTGTGTATGTACACAGGGTGTCCATCGTTTTATTTATTATTACTAAGTAACACTAACAAGCTCCACTACGCCTATGTCTTATCTCCTACAGATAAATGATCCTTAAAGGATTTGACGTTTTCTAGTTTTAGTAGTGACACTACACATATTCTTCTAGTCATTTAGCAATAAGTATGTAAATAGACACTGTAGTCAAATGGAATGCTCCGGGTGTGGGGAGCCACTGGTGTTAAACAGGTTTTATATTTCAGAGATACGAGTTTGACTGTTAAATCCGCCGATATTGCTGTATTGTATATTTAAATTTGGCAACTCAGATCAAACTAAATATTAAATGATGTACAGTATTGTTTGTCCTTCATAGTTTGTTTTTCAACATTTGATTTGGTATTGAAAAACTCAATTCACTTCTAATATTTTGTTACTTGGGTGGATGAAAATGAGAACTAGATCAAATTTAATTAAAATGTCTTTTATGCAGTGAATAAGAACAATGCTGGGAAAATAATCATCAAATCATCAGTTTGACCAATGCCAATTATTGAAGAAATTGAAAAGACTGGTATATTATTTGTGGCAAATGCCACAGATTCTGTCAACCAGTACCTTCTAGAAAATGTATAACAATATGTTTTCAGCTAATATGGCAAATTTTTTACAACAATGACACCTAGCTAAATGCTAACATTGCTAGCAGCAATACAATACATTTTCTTTGACAATTTCGTTCGACAATTCATTCATTTATGTACATGGATGAAACTAACATGACAGATCCAAATATTTTGATCTTGCTTAGAACAATTAAAATAAAACTGACATTTTAATTCTCATTAGTCAAGACGGCCTACATCAATATATTTACTATAAAATATGTAATGATGGAGAACCAGAGTTAATCAATATTGACAAACTGTACATGTATAAAAAACCAAATCGGTGCTTTATACTGTAGCTTTGGAAAAAGACTTATTTTTAGCCAGGCAAAGCACATATAACTCATTTAGAGGTATTGTCCAAGTATTTTTTTTAAATGTAGTAAAAAAGTATTTGAATTGAATGAACATTCACTCTATTCCTTTAAAAGGCTCACTGTGTGTGGACTCCATGTTGCAAAAAACAAAGTAGAGAAACACTGCAACGCCCAGGAAGACCACAAACTGAACCCAGAGTGGAATGAGCCGAGAAGACTTCTCCTCTGGAACAGGCACACTAGATTTCACTGGGGTGGCGTTTGAATACGACATAGTTCTGTATGTTGAAAGTGTATCATAGGGCCTAAAAAACAAAATAAAGTTTTAAAGTTTAAAATTGATGACCAGTCATTGTAAAACAATACGCATGTACACAAGTTGGCAGATAAACGTGTACATGACTTCCATTGTCATTAATGCAGTCATCAGTCATACAGAGCATCAACTCATTGCTACAATGTACTCAGTCCTTAACATTTGCTAAAGCATCTTTGTTCAGTATCTTGGAAGTTTAGAGTGTAGGAAAGGCACTGTGCATGTGCAGATTTGTTTACATACATGAAGACTTGGTACATTGTAGTGATAAGCGATGATGACCAATGCAACAAGATTGTGTTTAAATGTTTAAATGTACTTTAGACTACAGCAGAAGTCTTCAGCACCAAAATAAAGATAATGACTTAATTGCCACCCACTGAAGAAAAACATTTTGGTACTTTTGGTTGTTTCATTGGTGAAGACCACAATAAGAGAAACAGAAATAAGTTGGCCTTGTCCTTTGAACTCAAAAGAGCGATCAGATATAAATTCAAATGGACAACCGGTTGGTACTTACTTGTCAACAAAATCCTGACTCCTGTATTCAGGCCTTGATCTTAAGTAGGGTTTTCTATGGGGAAAAAAATCATAAGTTATTTGTGTTGTGTTATCTGAAAAGAAGTCTGCACACTGATAACTTACTCATCCTGAAAGTCCCTTTGAGTGTATTCCAGTCTTGAATGAGAGTATGGTTCCCTGATTGAATAAGACATGCATTATCTTTAAAGCATCATTAAAGGTTATTAGAGGTTTGGGTTGTGTAGTTACCTTGCCATGATGTAACTCCAAATATTGGTGAGATATCTTCAATAGTTGCTTCATAGATTCAAACTTGATAATCCAAAGTAGTGTTTTTTCTCTCCCCCATTGACTTACATTGCATGGTGAAACAGGTCTCAATGTCACACTTTCAGCACACAAACGAACACGAACAAAGTGGCTTCTGCCAATGTATGAAATAACAAAACACGATTCAGCATTTTTTGGAAATAAAATATCAACTTCGTGTTGATTTTACTATTTGAATTAGGAAGATGATCCAGTACTTAGCTTCCGAGACCAAATCACTATGTTTGTTATTGGTTTACGTATTCAGTATATCTATGGATGAAGAAAATAGTACCTTTACCAATCATTGCAAACAGATGTGACTTTGAGACCTGTTTCGCCGTGCAATGCAAGTCAATGGGGGAGAGAAAAAACTATTTTGGATTATTAAGTTTGAATCTATGGAGCAACTATCTCGCCAATATTTGGAGCTACATCATGGCAAAGTAACTACACAACCCAAACCTCTACCAAACTTTAATGATGCTTTAAGGTTAGGTTATAAAATGATGATGTAGGAAACTAACCTGTCTCCATAGCCTTCACTCCTAACCTGAAGAAAGGAAAAAATAAACCAGACCGCAAATTAACAATTCATACATAATATATATTATATAAATATGATAAAGTGGATGTTTGAGAATACTTACAGGTGTCCTATAGCTTACATAGGTAACTTCTTCCTCTGAAATTAGAAAACCGAAAGTACATGAGGTCAGATCCGTTTTTTTGCTTGAGTTATTACTATGGAATAACTGGCAATGACCCAATGATCAGGGGTGATAATGCCATTGTACACAATGAGGTAGAACGCATGTTTTTCAGCTGGCATGTTACTTTGTTCACCCAGAGTGAAACCCATGTTCAAATGTAAAGACTGTTTGTGTCAATGTTTTCCCAACACTAAACTAACTTCAAATACCTAACCCATTGTGGGGGTAAGGTATCGTCGTGAACAGATCATTCATCTACATCGCATGCTCTTCTCATAACAAGCAGCGAAGAAGACCAGTCAAATATTGAATATTGATGACCCGTTCCTCAGGAAGCTGGTCAAACATCAAGGGACTCACAGGACTCCCTATGAGCCAGTATACTGTTGGTGAGATATGGATCTGGATATATCTAGGAGTAATATGGATCTGGATATATCTAGGAGTAATATGGACCTGGATCTATAGGAGTAACTCACCCTCTTCTCTGTAGAAGGTTTTGTCGGGGGATGTTTTTTTCTTTTTACCCATAGCCTCTAGTATCTTCTTTTCGTACAGCGCTCTTGTTGAATCTAACGTTAGGCGAAACAGTGGACACAAACAAACACATACAAAAATAAATATCCAATCAAACGAATCACTCCATAGCGTCCCGTACATTAAGATATACACTAACATTAGGAATCTAACTGGTTACGTTACTACGGTTACTGACCTACCACCGGTCCGTGTTTTATTCCATATTCATCCAGCAGGTCGCTTATTTCTTGGGCAGGTTTGCTGCTTAGCGTGGACATGGTGCTCGTTTGACTTCTTAAATATCTATCTTTAGTATCTTTAGGCTATCTTTGTCTACAAATTACAAGATTCTATAGTCACAATTTCAAATGACGAAACGAACTAGTTTGGTATCTTAACTATGAAATATTGGGTGCGTTTGTTTGTTGTTCCTATGGATAAGGGAAATTCCCACTTCCGTTGCATATGGGAACAAGTAACTCCACCCATGTTTACACCGCCCATTAAAACACTGAACACTATACTAAACATGCGCACCCACACGCAACAGTTTACTCATTTCCGTTTCCTTTTGGCAGGGTGCTGTTGTTCTGTTAGAAGCCGCAGCAGCATGGAGCAGCGCCCCCGCTGGCTAGTATGATCTAATTCATATCAATATTTAATTTTTGTTTAAATGTTTTTATATTGTACTATTGCCTATATTCTATATATTAACTTATTAATATATCAATTATATAACTTTCAAGATACACAACTCTTTTTTTGTAAATACAATAAGATGTATTTATGTAATTCTGTTAATTGATAATAAACCATCAAGCAATGGTTTAAATGCATAAAAAGGTAGGCATATTATACCTTGAAAAGGGGTATAGTAGTCCAAGGAAGTTAGTCTCATCCATAGACCACCAGCAGTCCCATCCCTATCACCAGGAACATCTTTAGTATAATCTTCAGTAGGCCAAGACACTACGGGGCAATGAAATAGATATTTACTTAGGAGAAGCCAATAAAATATAATATATATTTAATATTTTGTTTATGTATTTTGTTCTACTTTATCCACAAATCAAATCAATGTAAGAACTATCAAAGCGCACCTTCTGTTTTCTGGTTTCTAAGTCCTGCTACATTCTCTGGTACCACATTGATGCAGATATGCAAATTGTACATCCTTTCAGGTAATACTAACAGTCCTCTTACATTGTATATGTCTCTGCAGTGATCATCTCTTCCTCTGCCTCTGTAGAGCTGTCAAATGAATCCCTGCCATTACCGACAAAATGGTAGACATTACGTTCAGATCTGCATGTGGCAGTTGGTTAGACCATCATGTGTCAATTTTGCACATGAGAAATTACACTTACTCCTCACTATCATAGTTAATGACTTGAGGCAATAGATCCGTGCAAAAGTGTACTTTTGTCTTCCTGCCTACACAATGATAAAAACATGATGAAATCAAACCACAGGTTGCAAAGGTATATGAAGGCATCAACTAACCAATTATCTTAGACTATGTACATGCTCACCTTCTTGATCAATTTCTCTATTGCTGTCATTGTAAAACTCATAGAAAGCCTGCAAAGGACTGATTGCAGAAGCTGATTCAAATAATCTCTTTTGTATTCCCCATCAGTCTTGTTAGCTTGGATCTCATTGTCGCTGGAGCTGAAGATGTGTATCGTTTGTGGTCTGATGTCAAAGATGGACTCACTGGCACATGTATAGTCACAGAAAATTATGAAGATCTTTATCTGATAGAGAGCATGTTGCGTTGGTTGCTCCATTTAGCTCTTCCTCATCTTGGGTATGATCTTTATCCTCTAGACACACACCTACCTCATCTCCAACATCACTCCAACATCTTTCTGGCAGCACAGTTCTCGGAGCATATGGATGTGTTTTTGATTTGCATTTGTTGTCCGTTTCTCCAGCTGTAAAAGCCCTGTGCTTTGCATCAACGGAAGTTTCTGTCTTGGTCTTCTTTATTGTCAATATTCACTGTGCCTAACAGTGTATGCTCTGTCTCTCTGTCCAGATAAGACATCTCACTCGAGGCAGAAAGCTGTGCATCCAGATTGCATTTGCGTTCTTCATCTGCGGCCTCGTCATCCCCCCATGAAGAGAAGTCCGGGAGGAACTCTGCAAAGGTCTCCCTGGCCTCTTGGTGGTCATCCCCAGTGAAGTCCTTCACTTTGTCAACAGCGCCCTCCACTGTGTCATCTTCAGACACAAGCTCCTCCAGACTCTGCACTAGGGGAAAATCAAGAACGTTGTCATCTCCACAGGGGCCTCCATCTTCTCGGGGAGAAAGCAGTGTAAGCGAGTTTGCTTCCTTCACCTCATTCTCTTCCTCTTTGTATTCTGAATAATCTGACTCCGCCCCCCTCTCGTTTGCTGTCTCTCGCTCTTCCTCCAGAAGACAATTACCTTGTGTATTCATCCCACTTTCACCTTGAGGTCCTTTCTGAAAATAGCCCATGTCCTCATCACCTTTGCTCCCACCTAGTTCCTTTCTAACTTTACTGCCCTCTGGGGCCAGAGGTTGTCCCCTGGCGACCCTGTCCCTATAGTTGTACCAGAGCTCGTCACTATGGCCATCCTCTGGTTCCTTTGTCATTGCCTCCTGTTCCTCTTCTGTCTTGAAGAGTTTTTTACCTGCGTTTTCAGCATCCTCTTGCAGGTCCTCAGGGACACCAGGCCTTTTGCTCGCTGGGACTTCTTTATCGTTCCAGTCTTCTTCGTCATCATCTCCAGACATTTTTGTACTTTTTGTTTCCAGTGAGTAAGCACTTGTTTGTCTGTGTTTGCCGATGCAGAGCCTCGTCTACCGCAGTTTGGACTGGTGGATTTTCCTTGGAGGTACCTGTCCTGACCTGTTCTTCAAATTGCAGGATCTCAAAGTCCAACTCTACAATGGAGGGCAGATGACATGAAAGATGACATGAAATGTCCCAAAAATATATTGAGTTGTTAATATTGTCCCTTTTTTAAAATGCATATTTTGCCTGCAATGAATGTACACAACAGTCTTTCTTACCTGAAAAAGCCCCAGAAAGTATGTTTCCATGACAATCTTCCATTGTTTTGCAATGTTCAAAGAGTAATACTTTAAAGTAAAAAGTATTAGAGTACATTCAAGACTGACATGGAGTTATGTATAATTAAAGCATGGGTATATTAAAACACATCTTAGGATATTTTTTAGACTTAGAGTGAATGTAGCAAAGTCGAAGCAATGTCTCTTCTGTTGTTGCTTCAAGTCACTTCCTGTCAAAAAACCCCCACATATAAACATGCACTTAAGATAAGAACGAATTGCTGAAAAATAACCATAACAAACCAACAATTAGAAACAATTAGAAAAAGATGAGGGATTGGAGAATATATTTAGAAATGTGCTTATATAAATGTTAAATCGCAAAAGTCCCTTTGTCACAGGTAATAGAGTATCACAGAATAACGTCAGCTTTCATGTAGTGTGGTCTCAGATGCAGAACACAAATTCCAGCACTCACTTCCATCACACTGAAACAAGTGATGTTTATTGGCCTCTGAGAACAATGACTGTTGCCATTATGCCATTATTATGTTGCTACTGTTGTCATGGCCAATGACTATCATTTAAAAACAACAAATATTAAAAAATAATAATGATATATATTAATTCATATTTTTAAAACATGTGTTAAAAAGAAAAGGTTCCAGTGGAAATGGTGAGGTGACTAGTCTGCTGAAGGATGATTGTCCTGACTGGTCTATAATTCATTACGCAGCCTGTAGTGGTGGTTGGGTTTCAGGTCTACTTCTACCGGGAAGTGATCACTGACCTCCAGAGCCTTTAAGCCAATCAAAAGAAAATGCTGTCAGTGTTAACATTCAAAAGGGGTGCAACAGACCTAACCCCCCCACCA
>OMKN01013714.1:0-12561 GCA_900302345.1 Melanonus zugmayeri | reverse complement strand
GTAATTATCCAACAATACGTGCATGTTATGAAATGTATTCTCACAAATAAGGTGAACTGATCGCAAACTGCCCTTTGCGATGCCTCAGTTGGGCATACGAGTGCGTGTATGTGTCCTATCATTTCATTCCATTTAAATTTTGTTGTGAAGCGTATTGTGTTGCATTTATGTCTGAAATGTGCTAGGCTGCGTTTCCCGATACCGGCATACCTTGAGTTTTCGCAATGTCCGTCACCGATTGGCTACGCGGACGCGCACACAAAACGTTTCCTGCCGCGTAGCCAATCGGTGACGGACATCGCGAAAACTCAAGGTATGCCGGTATCGGGAAACGCAGCCCTACATCGTATCTTACAAAGCCTATTACATACACAGGGGACATGCTTCATGTGCACAAAGAAGACAAGAGCAATACATAGAATTAAATAAATGAATGTAAATCTATTAATTATATCATGTATACATACAATACAAGTTTGGATGAAAATGAATTAGCAAATCAAGTATCTTTTTAGCCTCTTTTCAGAGCAGACAAGATTTAGCACATATTGAATAATGTGAGAGGGTGTCCCGATGACCCAATAGCAGCTAAATGCAACTCTACGAAATTGTGACTTCACTTTGGCAACTAGGTGTTATTATATCCTGCTTTGTGCCCGTAGGCTACCTCTAGCTGGCTGTGCAGCTGGTCCACCTGTCCGCTGGTGCGTTTGTGACATTCCTTTAGCTGCACGGAGATCTGCTTCTGTTCCTCATGAAGACCCTGCCACCTTGACGCCTCTGCCTTGGCTGTCTTCAGCGCCTCCTAGCGGTAATTATGAGAAGTATCAACAAGGAAGCTGTAGATCGAGAACATGTGCAGCCTAATCTGTATCGTTAATGATAGATATTTGTTTAGCAATCGTAACCTTAAGTGTTCCAAATGTTGGTAAAATACTGATAAATAGGTAAATCATGACGGGGGTGTACAACTCCTATTATCTATCATACTTATTATTTGTATTATGATTAGGGGGCCAAGCACAGAGTGCGAGCCACCCTATTGTAATTGTTAGTTTTATTATAATAATAATAATAATAATAATTATTATTATTATTATGATGATGCCAAAAACACCTGCCCAGCCAAAACCACTCAGTCGCTTTTTATCAAACCTTCCACAATGGTAGAGGGTGACTAAAGATGACCAGAAAACGTCGTGAGACTTTGCACACATATCTGTCTCCTCATGATGAACAAATTTGCCTCAAGAACCTATGACCTCCGTCTAGATAGATTTCCCGCCATTTTGAATTTTGTGAAAAACACTAAAATCCCTGAGGATCCTAGGTTTTTAGATTTGGGTGCAAATCCTTTGGTACAAACCATCTATGGACCAATACCTACCAACCTACGAGAGGAGAAGTCGGTAACATAAAAAACAAAGCCACCAGGAGCCAATGAATACGGAAAAGGGTGTGGCTTAAACATATGTATAGGCTTTAATGCCTATCTTTTTATTTTTAATATTATTTTTAATATTATTATTAGTTATATTATTATTTATAAGTTATACGTTCAAGTGGGGCTTGAGTTGAAAAAGGTTGGGAACCACTGGCCTACAGCAATATATGTTCACTACATAAAATAAGCATGAATATGCTAACTATTAGCCAACACTTGCCAGTAAGGACATAGGCCTACTTTCTATTGCTACTCCCAGCCTATAGGCTACGTTGTGTTGTGTAAAAGCTAGAGGCCTTTTGTACCTGGAGGCTGCGCAACTCAATCAGTGCCTCTGTCTTCTCCAGTGTGGCCTTCTGCAGGGCAGCCAAGGCCTTCTCCTCATACACCAGCTTCTGCCTCTCCATCTGCAGCACCAGCTTCTTCAGTCCGTCTTTAGGGAGCCTCTGAGGGGGAGCACAGTAACAGCAACACAGAGGGTTGAATATCACCAACAGTAATAAGTAGAAACCAATCAGTGTATGTTATCAATTACACTGAGACTACACATGAGGAGACATGGTGGCAAGCAAATAATAGATGCAGTGCAGATTAAAAAAAAGCATAACATAAGAACATGAGAACACTCCTCTATTAACACCATGACAACAACATTATTTAAAAAATAAACAGAAGGCACAATCCTTTTTAAACCTTTCTTGGTGATGATTCTCTCAGTGATATGATGCTGCTGGGCTGGTATATTTTTTCTGTGGTTCCTACCTGCAAGCAGAGCTGCAGTTGTGCCTCTAGAGATGTGATCTTGTTTCTCAGAAGGTCCTCGTTGCAGCGAGCCTGTGGATTAGAGAGGAAGCGAGACCGGCTGTCAGGCGGTACCACGCATAGGACAATTTCCCCGCGGGGATTAATAAACTATTTCTGATTCTGATTCTGAAAATGTCACGGTTGACATACCTTGTCTGTGACAACATAACTTATGTGCACACACTAGCGCACAAATGCAAAGTCACACAGAGGTTTATCTCTAGAAGTATGTATGTATTATTAGGTATTCACAGAGTATCTATGGATACTCTGAGGAGGATTATTCTTTAATAAGAAGAATCCTCCTCAAGTGCTCAGCTAAGCGCTAGACGGTGGTGCAAAATCAGTCCATTGCTTATCTTTTGATCGCTGTATTGTCCGTTTATTAGATATATATTTTTATATATATTTATTAATTTAATAAATAATATGTGCGATTTGGGGAGGTAATGAATGGATAACAATGCTTAACGTGGTTTTGTTTTTATAAATGCGGACATAATGCAGTGTTCACAAGGAATCAGGCAGACGGTAGACGGCAGGCGGACAACACCTTCGGGCGGCATGGGACGAACAAACAAACAGTCCAACGAATGGCAGGATGGCCGCATGACGATATGTTGCTATGGTGATATTGTTTACAAAGAATGGAATAAAATATATTTATATTATTCTATATAATTATTCAAGTAATGCATATAAAATCCAGCTTAATATTCTAAATTCCCTCCAAAACATAAATTCCTTCCAAAACGTAAGGTCATTCATTAATTTCCAGGAGAACTGATCATATAATTCCAGGTGTCGTTGCACCAAAATGATTAGCTTCTTGTCCAGATCGCCCATGTGTTCTCCTCATGTGAGGGAGCTACGTCACATCCGGTTGTACATTAAATCGCGGAGGATGGCAAAAAGTTAAAATATTTGAACTTTGGATGGCAATGCCGTCTGCTGTTACTGTTATTTTACCGTCCTGCTCTCGTCCACTAACATGATATCCGGTTTGCCGTCTACCGTCTGCTTCCATGCGAACCCAGCATTAGCAGGCCTGGATCCCTGAACGGGCCTGTCGGACCCAGGCCCAGGGGCCCAAAGGTCAGGGAGGCCCTCTAGAAAATTAGACCAACTGAGACACGCTGTTCTAGAGTCCGACCCTGAATTTCTGAACCCAAAAGGCCCCACATACTGCGTAATAGCCCCCCGTTAACAAATAGAATTGTGGTCAGAAACCTTGCGCCAGCACCCCCCCGTAGAATCGAAGGGCTAGGGGGGAGCCTTTTACGCATCCGGGCCCAGGGGCCCATGGACTCGGGATCCGGCCCTGAGCATAAGCTATACCTATATATAGTGTAATGTCGAATAAGGAACTGGCCGTATTACAGAAACTTCCTAATTTAAGATAGGAAAAATGTATTACAGTGCATCCTAACTTCTCAAAATGCTTAAAAAAAACTCTCCTAACTTTAAGATAACCGTTAGGCTATCCTAACTGTTTTAAACTGCTTTTTTTTACTGCATCAACACTGTGTTGAATGCCAGTAAGATAGGATTTAGTAAGATAAGATAGGATTCCTAAATTTAGTTAGGATTTGCTTCTGTAATATGAAATTGTGAAAAATCCTATCTTAAACGTTTCTTATCTTAAAGTGTCTGGCTTGAAATAATAAAAATGCATATATGATATCAGTGATATAGCTATATGATATAGTTGGGTGTCTCATTAAGCATCCACAAAAATCAGAGTGAAAAAAAACAGTTATAGCTATTAGAAAACCTAGATCAAAAAAGCTGCTTATTGTGCTGTTGGCACTTTGCCAAGACGGTGTGGGCGTGTCAGGTCCTGTTTTGATTTACTTCTCCCTGACTCTGCCCATGTCAAGCAAGCTCTTATTTCCACAACATTGGCGCATGCTGCAGTCGGCGTAGTCCAGCCCTACATGTTTGAGCCGTGTGATTCTCCAGAGGATGAAGCCTCAAAACAATTCATTTTAATTGGTCACTGAATGGTAGGTTACAAAATGCTTTGCTATCCGGACGAACCGAGCCGGGCTAGGGCTCGTCTTGACGGCCAGGAGCCCCCTCCATCCCCCCGGGAGCCTCACTAGGCGTCGTCAGGGTGCGGCAGCCGGTGGACAACCTCATGTCTCCGTCACGCTGTCCGCGTCTCCCGCCGCGTGTCGAGGTCTCTCTGTCGGTGGTGGGCGGCCATGGCGGGTGCGGGCAAGCGAGTGATGGCGGGATGCTTCTTCTCAAACCCCCGAGCTTTTCCCCGAGGCAAACACCGTGAGCCGTAAGTGGCAGGGAGCCACGCAACAATCAACTCTCGAATACGACCTCAGATCAGGAGCCCCCTCTGTCCCACTGGGAGCCTCACTAGGCACCACTGGGGCGCGGCAGCCGGTGGATGACGCACCCACAAAACCCGGTGATGGTAGTACAAACTGTTATCACATATTTTTCTTACTATAAACTATATTCTTATTAGGTCATTTGCTTATGAAAGCTGAGATCCCCAGCAAAGCAGCCTCATAGGCAGGCTGGACCCCCACCACACACACTTAGCCCTTAAAACTTAAAATTGCCCCTTTTACACAGAAGCCGGCATTCTGCAACAGCTTCAGCCACGTCCTGACTGAATTGCTGGGGAGAGAGAGTGTGTGTGTGGTTGGGGTCCAGAAGATGACCATATATGGTCACCGGAAGCTTGCAGAAGCAGGCAGAAACTAGGACCCGGCAGTGACCGTGACAAATAAATCGTTAAAAAAATGTCTGGGTCTTAAATTATATTTATTGAGGTCTTAAAAAGGTCTTAAATCGAATTTGATTTTACCCTGTAGTGGTAAATGCACATCACATCAATATAGGCAGGCACAGCGATCGAAAGATCAGTAATGGACTGATGTGGTCTGACTTTAATTGGGTGATGAAGATATATAATTACTGGCTGCGAAAATCAAGAGGAGAAGCTCATTTGACTGTTATTAAAACGCCTATTAAAACGTCTAAATCTATACACGTTTACAATGAGGTGTTGTGACCCTTTTGGCCTTACACACACACACGCACACACAGTCATCTATGAAAGGCAACATCTATGAAAATCTGACTGAGTAGTGGTGGTTTTAGCAAGTTTGACCTGGGGTGGCAGAAGGGTGGCCGGGGGTTGCTAATGCGAGGATTGTGAATTCTAAACTGTGAATAAAGAAGTTTACACCAACTACTGAGACATATCACAAACTTAGGGTGGCAACTACAACCCTACAAATAGGGTGGCAACTGGGGTTGGACCCCTTGGAACCGCCAGTGAAACTGAGTGACACAACCTTGCTTTATCAGAGTCAGAGAGAGTGGCAGGTTGCATTCTTCCTCTGCCGAGCTGAGGAGAGGAAGCTGCAAACCACATGAATTGCCTTCTTGAGGCGAGCAGCTGAATGATGGCTGCTTATCTTGCACACACAATATTATTCTTTAGACATACACCGTGACTGAAATGGAAACACTGTAGTAGTAGTAGTAGTAGTGGTAGTACTAGTAGTACTACTGCTACTACTATATTGGAGAAATATATATTTAATATAATACAATTTAACTACAACCATAGCTTTTGGCTTTCTATGGAATGCTAACAATAACTGAGGTTTAACCATGGTTAAATGTAGAGGAATAGCAGAGGAAACAAGAAGTGGAGTCTTACAGTCCAAATGTTGTTGGAGGAGTTTAGCAGGCTGGATGCACTCTTCTGAAGGGTGGCCATCTTGTTTTTCAAAGCCTCCTCTCTCCACAGAGCCTCCTGAACAAGGCAGGGAGAGATGTTTTGTTTTTTTAACTTGTGTTTAACTTGTGTTTTAGTTTACTGTAGTGTTTAGTATGATAAAGTAACCGCCATTGACACGTTTGATTGGTCATGGATATTCCTTATCCTTGAGATAGAAATACAAAAATGTTTTCCAAACATTGGGCTAAGTGAGCTTGAAAGACTGTTTACCTGCAAGTACTCAGCCAGTTGCTGAACATCCTGTCAGGGTTAGAAGAGGGACATGAAGAAATAAATAATATATATATAAATAAATAATAATAATAAGATAGAACTTGGTTATCGTAGATTCTATGATCCACTGTATACATTCTCAATTTCCTCACTGTGGCTTGTATAGATCCACTCAAATTGATCCATTCACATCAATATCTCAAAATAATTTGAAAAAAAAGCACCTACCAATGCCTTAACAGTGACAAAGCCAGGCCTGCAATGGAAAACAATGGTTATACTATACATTGACAACATTTTGTTTTGATATATTATCTGAATCAAACCTCAGACTCACTCAGTCCCCACACTGGCATCTCGTAGTATCTTTTGCTCTACAGTCTCTTCAATGAGAATACGAGAGGACATTTTTGTTTGGAAATCTTTAGTTGCTATGATTGTATTGCTTGTTGCTTGTTGTCCTTCAAGAGAAAGAATGATCAACATTAACATAAATGAAACATAATTCACATGCAAGAATCAAATGTAGAAGATGAGGCTGTTACCATGGATACCATTCTATCTTTTTGTTTTGGTACCTTTAATATTCTGCTGAATGGACTTCTCTGTTAGGGGTATTGATGTGAAATCTGATGTCTCCTTCTGCCTTGATATATCTTCCTTCTGATCTATCAATGGTAAAGGTTCTGACCATAATGAAGCCTAAGAAAGAAGACAAATGAGGAACAATACAATATTGTAATGTAATCACAGTTGTAGATGCATTTTGCCGTATTCTCAAAAAAAGCAATAAAGACTTTCATTAGAAAGGCTTACCCATTTACTGGGGCTTGGGTCATCACTTCCTATACTGTTTGAGAACAACACCACTGTTGGACCTCCTTTGGAAGTGGAGGTCGTTTGGTTCTGTTCATCCACTGTCTCAGCCACAGGTATTTGGCCCTGATGTTTCACATGACCCTTTGCCAGTTGATGTCTTTTTGTGGAACAATATATTGATTTCACAGTCCTCTCAGGGTACAACTGTGGGCTCCCAGATCTCCTTTTCTGGAACTCCTGGTGTCTCTTGTGCTGGAGCATATCTTTGATTAATTTAGTATCCAGATCTCTTGTCGGGCTGCGACAGGACGTCATGTTGTTTCGCCCTCGGAGGTGTTGGTATTTCTCTGCTCTTTTCTCCACTATCTGATCAAACTCTTTGATCGGAGAGGTACGAGTCACACTGACGTCCAGAGTATCCATGCTAGCCATAGATTTTATAACTGGTAGGTGAATAAAGGCTTCAAACCTTTATACATAGGAAACTGAAATTAAATAGACACATCTAAAAAGAAGACATGCAACATATAAGTAAATGTTACATCTTTCAGTTAAGAATGAAGGGATAGCCTAGCCTAGACAGACCCCTCTCCTTCAAACCATTTAACTCATTTTTCAAATTAATATAACCATGCCAAAAACAAAAAGTGTCTAGATAAGTCATTTCAGGTTAAATTGTTTCTTTTTTTCCACAAAGGGCTTTACAGGCCCACATTTACTGAATGTGCTTTCGTTACTAACTACAAGCCATTAGACACAAGCAAATTATAACCAAAGGATAATTGTAGGCTGAAGTAATTGAAGCAAAGGCAAAATGAAGGAACATGATGATCCCCTTATGAAGGGTTAATCATGGTCTCTCTCAATCAAATGATATGTGCCAAGTGTGCAGATCGACCATGGCAATAGGAATAGAGGAAATACAAGACACTTCTGCAGAAATATAGTAGCAACAAAATACATTCAGGATTAAACAAAAGGACAGAGGCAACCCTAAAAGACATCCAAAATCACAAAGCCAACAAACACTGTCTGTGTCTTGTTGTGAGAAAAGATACAATATGCAAACAGACAAACAATCCAATGCGAGAAGAGAGAAATAGCCTTCAGTGTACAGATAATGTATGCACTTACTTGTTTGGAGTTCATCAATATTATCATCAGACAGTAGGCCAATTATAAAGGCTTATCATAAGTTAAGTTCTGGAACAGTTGAGAAGCCATCAATTTCTCTTCTGAAACAGTGTCGCTAATGTCTCGTAGGTGTTCCTCAAGCATATTTTACAGGAAGTAGAGAGAGCGGTGCCTTCATATGTTCCTCTATCTTAGAGGCCACTCACAATAAACTGAAGGCATGCACGGGTGGGCCCAAAGATTACACACACACTCAGCAAATAATATCTGAGGTTTTGGGATAAAATGTGCCACCAGAGCAAGTTCTGTACTGTTGGTAACCTCCCTGATAGATTCTGTTGGCATTGTATCATTACAATTCTAAATAAATTGGGTTATAATAGTACTAGATCTGGGTCTGTTTGTGTTTTTGTATTTGTGAGTGTGTGTTTACAGTCTTATTTGTTCTGCTGCAGCAAACAAAAAGCACAAAAGCACAACAAACTACTGAATACTACATAACATGAATACAAAAAATATCTGCACTCGAAATGGAGTTTGCATGTGCAAATGAGCAATACAGAAGACCAATGACAACAGATCACTTTTCATATCTGTATATCAGGAGGACAGAGCTGGTCTATGCATATAATTCGGAATGAACTGACTCAAGCAATAATCTATTATCTAGAACACATAAACCCTTACCAACGCGCACAAACAGCGACACCTAGTGAGCATCGTCGTTATGGTTATAACCACGCGTTAGGGCTGTAATCTCGCGTTGTTTCAGATGCGTTTCCTGTGTTCCGCCATCCTGTTTAGAAGGGCACGAACAGCCTTAGCAAAGGTGCACAGTGTTGGACGAACTTAGCACTTCATCTTTTAAACATGCTGTCGAGGGTCGTTTTCCTTTCGGGTATGTAATAAGACAATATATTCCTTAATATAATATTAAGGAATTAATGTAGTTCAGATATTGCACATTTTCTTTTAGGTAGAGTCAAATGAATATTGAATGGAAACCTGAAGGGTAAAGTGAAGGCCACTGACACGCTAACGCTACGTTTGAGCTGCTAGTTAAATGAAGAACATGCAGCTCCTTAAGGCCCCACTAAGCACGTTTGTATATGAGAATGTAACGGTATTTGGGCTGGGTTATGCTAGTATAAGCAGACATTAATACTGCTGGGTAGCATTAGCAGACTGCTAGCTGCTGCATGGTGCAGAATGTCACCCCTCTCACAGCTCTAGTTTAGTTAGTCTTCAAAACACAAGTATTGGAATTGCTCCATATATTCATTATTTATGACTACATGTTAACAAATATACACGTCTTTATTGTCAATGCGTTCAGCGTATTGAGCCGTCAGCAGCATTACTTTGGATATCAAGTTTTATTGAACAAATCTAATCAGACCTGGGTTCCTTTAGGTTGATTTAGGTCTTCTTTTGATGGTATTTTTACTTAATGTTGTTTTCTTTTACATTCAGCCAATGCCCTGAAAAGCAAAGGTCCCCTTGGAGCTGGGTATGTCCTTTTCTCTTGCTAATAGCATTTTCTTTTTATCTATTTATCTATATCTATTTATCAACATGTTTCTTATTTAACAATGTATATAAAGTATCATATTATGTACTAAAAAAAAAGCTAAAGCTGTCATTGTCTTTGGCATCCATAGGCTGGTCCAGGCCTCCCACTCCCTGCACACATCGTCCCAGAGTCTGGCCCCCCTTCCCCCTCTGCCAGAGAAGGGAGGAAAGGTCCGCCATGGCATCTTCCCAGAGGAGTTGTTCCAACTTCTGTACCCCAAGACCGGAGTCACCGGTATGTAGGTCTTGGAAGGATGGGTTTCATTTTGATAGATTTTATTTTATTTATTTTGTACATCAATGATGGTTATGGTTGGCTTAATGACATACAGATGCAATTGGCATACAATGGCATACAAAATGAACACCTGTCACCAGCCAATGGTGGGTAGATTTGAACATGTGGCAGGTAATCCTGAGTTGCATATTAAAACAAATGCTTGGCCAGTAGATTTTTCCACACGGGTATGCGGTATAAAGGTATGAAGGCAGGTATAAAGGCAAAATTCTAAAAGTTAATGTTTGACCCTGATATTGGCACACTATAATTTCACTTTTCTTTGGGAAAAATGCTAGTTTTCTGCTACAGTTTACCATGTGCTTTTAATTAGGGCTGACTCCTTCTGGTCGGTTTGTCGATGTGCTCTTGTCCGACCAGATTCTCATTGGACAATCGCTGGAGTTACTTTCATAAGGAGAAAAGCGCTTCTTAATCCAGTGTTTCCCATACATTTATTTGTGGCAGCCTGCGACAATATCAACATTGACTGCCACATATTGATTTTCTATTTTTCGTTACTATTCAAGTAGTCAAAAGCCTTCGCCGTTGCACCTACGGTTGTGCAGTAGTGCTGAGCCTGAATATTCAGATATTCGTTCGTTAGGTAGGTATTTGGATCTCAATTCAGGATTCGAAGGCCGTTATATATAAATATATATATTTTTTTTAAATCATACTTTTTTTTAATGCATATATGTGTATATAAAATTAAGTGAGACTGCACAATATTCAAACCACCTTATTTGTACTCTCATACTATGGAAGCCCTGTGTCTTCGGAAACTTTTGGGCTACATTGAAGCTCTGCGATAACCGAGTTGGACTCCTTGAGTGGATCCAAAAGCCACTGACGTCCACGCAGCAATCCTATGTGATATTGTAGTTTTGCTTTTTACGTTATTAAAATAACACTGTAGAAAGGAAAAGGAAAAATGATCAGTTGATAAAAACATGCAGCCGTGGTCTCCGCCGGCTCTGATTCAGGCTTTTTTTCTCAGAATATTCGTTTGGAAATCATATCAATTATCCAAAGCTTGAAATTATGTATTCGGGCCAGCCCTATGCAGTCATGCATTGTTGTTAGGTTTTTTTTTAAGATATTGGATATTCAACAGATTTTCATGCTCTGAATTAGCGATGTGATGCGGTGAACTAAAGATGCCATCACCAGTATGAGTGTGTCTAGCGGTGCTGTGTGTCTAGCGGTGTCTACCTGCCCAGGAGATGGGGCTTCCAAGGGAAATCTTCGGGCAGCAACACTCCTCGCTATAGAGCTATCGTTTGGTCAATATTTCTACACAATCGGCGAATTACAAAGTACCCTGCCCCTAAATAAAACGCAATTAAACTAATCACATTTCAAAATGTTCCCAATGGATATAACGCTGTTTAGTAGTGTATCCCGCTAGTTCTACAACAGGAAAAAGCAGGTAAAAAACTGTGGACCAGCCGAGCTCTGGTGTGGGTGTAACGCACATGGACTGTATAAAATGCAGATTAAAATTGACTTTCGATATCTGTAAATTAGTGAAAACTATCGCAGACATTACAAAAAAAAGAGCGCATTTTGGACCGTGTATTACTGATTACTATTGCCGAGTATAACTTTTTGTCGTCCAAGATTTTCTTTGGTTGACTCCAGCCATACTTTTAATACTCTCTGATCCACTCTGCAATGTTTTTTTGTGTGTTCTATTGCTTGACATCATTATGATTCTTATGTACTGTAAATATAATATCTATGGTTTTTGGTCATTTTTGCCCTAATGCTGTCTTCTTTCTCTTAGGCCCCTACATGCTGGGCACTGGGCTCCTTGTCTACCTGCTCTCCAAGGAGATCTACGTCATCAACCATGAGACGTTGTCCGCCCTCTCAATAGGCGCAGTCATCATCTACGGCGTCAAGAAGTTTGGACCCAGTGTCGCTGCTTTCGCTGACAAACTGAATGAGGTGGGCTTTTGACTATTTCTATGTGTTTTTAGATGAAAAATATTTTCTTTGATTTATCAATCCCTGGTCTCCACCATAAGCATGTTCTAGTAGTGGCTAATCAACTTCTTTCCTCTGTTGATCTTGAATTATACTTTGTATTAAGAATAAGTGTACACCTCCATGCAATGTAAAGTGTCTAAAGCAGTAGTGCATGCGGTATTGCAGGAGAAAGTGGCGAAGGCACAGGAGGTCAAGGACATGGCCATGACCAGCTTGGCTCAGGCCATCGAGGAGGAGAAGAAGGAGCAGTGGAGAGTAGAGGGAAGATCGATGCTCTTCGAAGCCAAGAGGGTAAACATTACTCATCTTTTTTATCTTTCTTGCTCCCACTCACACACAGTAGTGTTGCACCGGTGGATGTTCTTCTGAGAACACCATGGTTACTGGTATCAGTTTACAAAGGTAATTTTCACCGAAATTCACAGTGCGTATCTCCCTGTCTGAATCGGTAGCCAGCGTAGACCACTGCTGCAGAATGACGTTTGTTTTTTCCTTTTAATTTCTAAAGCGGTTCAGTTAGTTAAAAAA
>OMKN01013711.1:0-13332 GCA_900302345.1 Melanonus zugmayeri | reverse complement strand
GGGGGGGGGGGGAGCATCCTAATGTCAAGCAGTTATCTGAAAAGACGGATTGGGAGTGTCACAATTGTGACGTCAGTGCCCTTTAAAGCCACTGTGTGAGTGGACCCAAAGTAACAGATGCAAGGTGTAACGGCAGAGATGGCCGACGCTGTGTTCTCTGTAATGCTCCTGATGAGTTTGTCACTAAACACTGTGTCCTATGCTGAGGATCTGACAGACATATCCTGCCCAGATTCCCAGGAGGCCTTTGACGGTTCTTGTTATGAGCTGGTGGGTCGACAGCGTCCCTTTCTAAGTGCCCAGAGTTGGTGTGAACGGGGCGGAGGACACCTGGCCTTCATCCTCAACGATGAAACACAGCAGTTCCTTCAGAAGCACTTGGACCCGGGAAAGGACTGGTGGCTTGGACTCGCACCCGCAGCTCCAAACCTCACACTCGACTCTACTGCCAGCACTGAAAGTAAGTGGCCATTAGATAACATGATTATGCATAGTTTTACTTCATGTATATTCAAAGCGCTTTGGGTCTTCTGAAAAAAGCGCTATATAAATGCAATGAATTATTATTATTATTACAGTATATCATAGATAGATGGATACTTTATTCATTCCCGATCATCACAAGGAAATTAATCCTTAGGTGCACCTAAAGATTAATTGATTCATGATGACAAAAAGTTGGGAAAGTGTCAAAGTGCAATCTCCTGTTGGGAGGCAATTATTATAAAGTTTTAGTATTCATGAATATCAGCTGGAGATCATAAAAAATAAAAAATCATAATATGGCTATCGATAACATACGGAATATCGTTTCAGTGCATATCTCTCAATGCAGCTTGGATGTCTTCATATATTATCATTCTGTTTGGTCTGTTTACTGACCATTGTTGGAAGGCACACACATTTGCCTATCTCCCTCTAGCAGCAGGCATGACAGGAGAGCCTGTGCTAATTTAGCAGAGATTCCAAATGGCTGATTTGTCCTTTGTCCTTTAGTTCCCATCACAAAGGACACGTTGTAACCCTCTATTAACCATGCCACTTGTAACTGAGATAGCCTTTAATGACCCATTCCTCAAATGACACACTAACTGACCCCAAGGGGAAGATGTAAAAGGCAGGTGCTGTTTTCAAATATATTCATTGTTAAATTGCTTTGACACAGGACCAACATTTCCTGTCTGGGTTCAATTAATAAAGTATTATCAAGATTGTATTGATTCATCAATTAATCATTATTGTTATTCTCCATCTTCAGGCTCTCTGTCTTGGCTTGATGGCTCAGACGTCAGCTATAACAACTGGATGACAAGCCCACAGGAAGACACGGCCTGTGGACACATCCTAAGAAACTCAGGTTTCCAGTGGGAAGCCACAGAGAACTGTAGCCAGGATCTACACTTCATCTGCCAGTTTGGTATGCATTGAATGTGTATTTTAATATAAATAATACACAAAGTAAAATGTTTTGTTTTGCCCTGTATTGTGTTTACAATGCCCTGTGTTTCCTCAGATTCTGGGAAATCTATTGCATGTGATGGACAAAATGCCACTTTGCAATGTGGCTCGGGTCAGGTAATAGAGATAGATGACAGCTTCTATGGCCGTAAGACAATTCACTACTGCAAATCCAAAATGATGTCGTTGTCTACCCAAGAGGAGTGCAGCTGGATAGACGTTGTGGATAAAGTAATAGGTATTATTTATTATTTATACATCATACATTTATTTAGTTATTGTGACAGTTATTTGTAAATGGAGAGTGAGTTAGTATTTGTATTCCTAGGTGGAAGCATACAATGTGTGTATAATGAGATATAGATTGTATAGAAAGTGGTATGAAGAAATATGGCTCAATTCAATTAGTTTAAAAATATTTTTGAATTCACCACGCATAAACTAATGCAAGGCAGCTGTTTCACTGCTAGCTGGTAAACCACACAAACAATGCCTGTATATTCATTGTGGCTGAACATAAGCAAGACTGTGTACACAACAATTACACTGAAAGGCAGGTTATTAAGTTAATCCTGACGAGGGACATTTATATGGGCATTGTGAGGCCAATGGTCTCTTTTGTTTATGTGTTTTCGGAATGAGGAGTGTTAATAAAGCTCTCCTCCATTTACAGGGGGTACTCTTAATATTAACAGTTTAAAAAGAAAAAGCTGACTAGACTGCTGCTAAGACTAGAAGTAGAAGTAGAAAACACTAAGACTAAAAATACAATGGTATTCAATATGAATACCATTGTACTGCAGTGTGAAACAAGCTTGAGTGTGCAGATGAGGAAATTGGTTTTGTCATTCCAGATCATTGTCATGGACTACAGGCTTGCCAGGCTGTGGCAGACGCAAGCTTTGGTGAACCCTGTCTTGGACTGGGAAGTTATTTGTCTGTGGAATACCATTGCAAAGATGGTATGATTCTGTAAATGCTTTATACATCATATATGTCGGTTAATACACTTGTGTAAATATCTAACCATAATATACTGTGTTTGTTTTAAACTAAATTCCTGGTTTAATTATTGATGTATATATGTATATTGGCAGGCCTCAACTTATTAATGAGTAAGCTGGCTGCCGTCTTTGACAACGTCACTATCACTGTGAAGTGGCTCCTTCATCCATTTGAGGGAAATCTGACTTGCACTCTAAATGCAGGAGATGGACACAACATTGACTCCTACAGTCCTGAGGAGTAAGCGGAACTTGTTAATTAGCACAAAAAAAAGTTAATATGTTATGTTGGTGACAAAATATAAATATGGTATTACTACTAATAAGTAACATATTTATGAATGAAGGCACAACCTTACATTTTGGACTTCACTTGACTTTAATTTCCTCAAGTCCCTAATTATTATTATTATTATTATTATTATTATTATTATTATTATTATTATTATTATTATTATTATTATTCATGTAGTCATTATTTTGTTCTCTTCCAGAGTGGAGAGTAGTGTGATACATAAATACAGCCGTCCGGGGGTTTTCACAGTGGGGGTTGAGTGTACGACCAGCGACTGGCATGTCACGGCTCAGCGGGACATCGCTATTCAGGAGCCCGTGGGTGAGTTTGGTGTCATCACATGCTACAGCCAAAACCTGTCCACAAACGGCACTGAATGCCATGCTCTTTACGGGACACCTCTTCAACTCCAAGTCGCGGTAGAAGCAGGTAAGCAAACATCAACGTTATCAACTTGTACCAAATACCAAATTGGTATCAGAGTGATTCAATGACTTTTTTCGTTTTTCCATAAAGGCACCAATGTGACTTTTGAAATCAAAAGCGGGGAGATAGTGTTGGCAAATTTCTCCGCGGCTCAAGGTGCGATCGGACACAATATCACAGTGAGCGCAGAGACGATGGAGCAGCTTGGACGCGGGTGCCATGACGTCACTCTGCATGCTTCTAATGGAGTGACCCCTGCGGGGGCAACAGCAGAGCTGCGTCTCTGTGTGGTGGAGCCGGTGGACGGCCTCGAGGCCTCGGTCGTGGCCGAGGAAGGCACTTGTCCTCCATACTCTTCAGACCTGGCCCTCAGGGTTTCCCTGGAGCGGGGCGGCCCTGCAACGCTTCTCTTCTCTCTCATCGGAAACCGTGAGAACCGGTCGGACACCAGGGAAATGCTGAACGCTAGTTTGCAAGATTATTATTTCCCAGACCCAGTCCAAGGTACCCCGAAGCTAAAACAACAAAAAAAGATGAATAAAATATAACAAATAAAACTGCCAGTATATAATAGGATATGACTTTGTTTTTGTGATCTAGGACTTAGAGAAGTGAAGATAAAAGCCATGAATTTGTTTTCTGCTGTGGATGTGGACGTGGACCTTGACAGCATGATAAATGCGTGCAAGAGTCACTCTAACTGCTCTAAGGGTGACAATGGCAATGCAGTATGTTCACCATTCTTTTACCACATTTTAATGTGTTATTTTGCAGTTAAAATATAAAGTAATACCTGTAGATACTGACTTTTTCATTTTTAGTCAGGTAATATGTCGACTCCAAGCTCTTATCAGCTAGAGATCAGTGCTACTCCAGATCCTCCAGTGGACCGCGCTCAGAGTGTCCAACTCACAGTCAATGGAGTGGAAGCACTGACATCAAACCAAGGGATGGCATTTAAATGGAGATGTGGTAAGTAGTGCAATATTGTGGACGTGGACCTTGATGTTATATGTTCACTGTTCTGTTTTTTATTTTTATTTTTTATTTTTTTATTTTTTTTATTGTATTTCATACAGAGGGAAATTGCAAATGCCAAGAAAACACACATGGCCAAGCTCATGTTATCGAAAAGCACTGCCTTCCAAATCCATTTGAGATGTTGAAATACACTTTCACTGTGAAGAGGAAAACGTGGTTTAATACATGTAGCATTGGTTCTGCATCCAAGTGCATCACTGTTATTCCAAAGGAATTCACAGATGTTACTATTAGGTAAAATATAACCCATTGACACAATTCTATATATACAACATATAAATATATATAATGTATACATACTAAACAAATATATGCTTTTGCAGTTGTAACGATTGTGCATCAGTAGACGTAAACAACCCTGTAGAGCTAAGGCTGACGTGTGTCCAAACCTGCCCAGAGGTAGTGTGGAACATTGTGGACCCAAATCCCTCTATGGTACGCTGGAGAACACACTGATATATTCATGAAGGAACTATGATGTTGAGTGTCTGTCATGATCGGTGAATGTGTGATTTTCTCTCTCAGGGTGAGCTGCAAGACTGTTATACCAAAGCATCAAGGAGGCCATTGATAGAGACACAGGATGGTAACACTAAATACACGGTGCATAGCCAACGTTTGAAAGATGCAAAGGATGCGTTCCACAACATCACTGTTATTGCCTATGGTATGTAAAATGATCATACCATACTACACTTTATTTATAAATGATTGGATGTAGGACTTTTCCCTGACTTTTAAGCAAGTTCACCTGAAAATATATTCTGGTTTTAAGGTAAGACTGATCCAGGCTTCGCCATGTATACTTTCCCCATACTGAGTGCTGCGCCTACTGAGTCCTCTCCCACCACCACCTTACAAATGACGAGCGGACCAGCCACCAAACCCAGTCCTTCGTGTCTCATATCCCCACTGTCAGGGACGGTGCTTGATACTTTCAACATCTCCTGCAAAAGCAGCTTCTTTTGCACTGCAAACAATTGTCTTTATTGCCTCAAAACAGATCAAGGTGAGGTGTGTTGTTTTTGTTCTTGATTCATGTTGACGATTCAAGGATTGATGCTGAGTCTGCATTTGCGCATATTGAAGATGTGGACCTAAGAGCACCTGCCAAATAATCTACAAATGTCCATTAAAAGTGAATACCCTGATCGTATAATTGAATATTATTGAATGTGCATTAAACTAGTAAGTTGTAAGTGCTTAAGGCTGTCTTGTTTTTAGGGCAACAACTCCGATGCAGTTACTCAGATGAATTGAAGTCTGTCTTCCTACCCCTTGGAGATAAGAACAATAACTACAGTTTGTCAGTTGTGGTGACTGTTAAAAACGGAGATAAGGAGACCAACACGACCATCACCACTCAGGTTTGTCATCTGCCAATACATGCATCTTTGAAGAATCAGAGAGACAAGAGAGACATGATGTTAAATACATGCTCTGACGTCTTTAAAACTGGTCTGGTCTTCTTTATATTCTGCAAGGTACGGAAGAGTGAATCCAGTTCTTCGGTGGAGGCTCTGCAGGCTGCAGTGGCCGGCACTGTAGCTCAGCTGGAACTGCAGGGTCTTCTGTCTGGGGCAGCCCTGGGCCAAATGTTCACCTCCGTCTCCGACATGCTCAATACAGAAGCCAGCGACGACCAGAAGGATGCAAGACAAAAGGTAGAGTTAAGTTAACATATTGTTGGTATTTAAAGATGCTGTGGGTACAATTTAAGAGCTATAACCTGTGTGTAATTGGTGAGAAATATCATCACCATCCGTCAGCTATTAGTGAGTGAAATGCTCTGTGAGAATATCTGTTCTGGTTGACCGCTCCCTGCTCATTTCTGACGAATCAGGGCCTCTCTTCCCTGATTAGTTCAGGGAATCCATCTTGCATGTCAGTCACATGTGTGCACATGGGTTGCTTAATTTCAAAATCTTGCTCTCTTCTGCTCTCGCTCTCTCAAATCTGCACAGCAGCTTTTTGTTTTTTTTTGTTTTTTTCTGGGCTTTTTATGCCTTTATGGACAGGAGAGTGAAGAGAGACAGGAAAGTGGGTTGAAAGAGAGAGGGAATGACATGTAGCAAAGGACCGCAGGTGGGAATCGAACCTGGATGGCTACGAGGCTTATGGCCTATGTGGTTAACAGTGCGTTAGTGGGTTGGGCCCCCGAGCTGCCTGCGACAGCAGCTTTAATGGTGTAGTGTATATTTAAAGTTTACAGTAAACATTCAAATAAAGCCTATTCCCTCCCCTGCAGTTAAGAGAGCAGATGCTGAGCAAAATGACAGCCGTCCTGATGGATTCTCCCAGCAACAGCTCCCAGGAAGTGTATGTGACAGCCAAAGCAGTGGCAGGCCTCACCAAAATATCTGCTGAGCTCAGTCCTTCAGCCCAGGTACATACTGGTGTGCAGTAGATGGGTTGTTGTTGTTGTTGTTGTTTGTTTGTATTGATATCACAGGCCACATCAAAACCACACAGGCCACATTTAAACAATACCTTTAGATATTATGTTAGAATGCTCCAACCAGTTTCTCAATATGAATGGCTTTTGTCGACCAGACAAAAGCCATTCATATTTAAAAAAACAACAACAAAAACAACAACAACAACATAAGCATTGATTGTTTTTGTTGTCCTTTATCTCGTGTTTTTAAAAGTAGAAATTGTAGACCTAATCTTGGCTTGTCTTGTACAACAGGTAGAGGCCAGTTCTCTTTTGGCAGACCTCAGTTCTTCTCTCCTCACCATCAACTCTCATCCACAAGATGGCGATGAAGGAGAGGTTTTGGAAGCGGCTACACCAATAATTGAGGCAGTCAGCAATATCTTGAATGTTTCATCAAATGTAAGTACACATACTCTCTTTCTTTGAGGCTTACAAGAATATTGCAAGCTAAAACTCATTGTTGAAATGTGCCTATATTGTGACACCCAAAGCATTCTAGGCCCTATTTGACTGTTTTTTGCAGTATTTTACTTTTCCACAATCTAAACGTGATTTCTGACGTAACACCAAGTGGCATCAATACAGCAGGCCCAGTAGAGTATCATGTATTAGTTTCATCCTCATAAGAACAGCCACTTAGAATAACTCAACAAATCAACTTTCTGAAATATTTTCAAAATCATGAACTTAGTAAAAGGACCCACTTTGGGTAACAGGAAAATAACAGGATAAAAACTGGAGCAGATCAGGAAGACGTCTGACAATATTGTTACACATAGAAAACTATATTTTAGAGTGATGTAAACGTCACTCTGTCCAGTATTTTTTTTTGTGCAGCACTTTTTGTAATTCCAATATTGATTGTATCCTTCGATGGTTCTCAGCCTCTCCTGTAAGTTGGTTTGGATAAGACATAAATGGCTAAATGTAAATGTCTAAATATAAATGTAAAACGTGGTTTTGCCTGTATTACTTGTTTAACATTGTTCATTTTGTCACAACTTCTCACAATACAGTATAGCACAATATAACAAAAGATTTAAATATATACTTCTTTTTCTTCTCAGAAAAATGTTTCAGATATTCTTCTCACAGGAATGAACAACGTCCAGAGTGCATTGTTAAATGGCAAAAAAATAAACGGAGCTCCTGCCATCATTAGCTCTGGTCACATCAGTTTGTATGTCAACAGGTACGACATGGTGGTGACCAACCCCAGTATGAATTGATAAATATTCTATTATATAGGTTCTCATGTATTCAGCTCTATAGGAGTCAAACAAATGCATGAGAACCATGAGACTCAATCAAAACAAAGTGGGGCAGGAAACGACTGCTGATTGCAGCTTTAACATCTGGATTCTGTTGCCCCCACCTGCTCTCCAGATTGTCTCCAGAAAGCATACAGATGCAGAGTATTGCTTCCAATGAGAAGACCTCGCAATTTATCTTCCCTACATTACCTGCCGGTTTGCTCTCTCCAGAGGAGCCAGTGGATGTTAGAGTAAGTGTCTGTGTTCTTCTGTTCCTCATGTTGTTTTTACAATGACGTTGTGTCATGGTCATTCTACCGATCATGACTGTGATGGTCATTCATTCGATCAATCTCTTGATATGTTTTCTATCATTTTGAACTACTAATAAGAACAGCTGTTTTGACATCAGCATGTCGCTTACTAGAAGAGATTGATTATGTGTTTGTACCGCTGCTTTTCTTTGGGTTGCATATAGATGATGAATTTTGAGAGGAATCCATATCCTGGCAAAGAGGAAAACATCACTGGCACTGTAGGATCGGTCTCTCTCACTAAATTAGATGGCACGACTATCCCTGTGGAAAACTTGCCAAATGAGATAGAGGTAAGACCAACTCATTAATTGGATATCAACAGCCATTTTAATAAAATCCTATCTTTCTTTACCACTACACAATATAAGATAGCACTTTATTAATCCCATGAGGGAAATGCAGGTGTTACAGTAGCAATTAAAGAAATACATAGAAACAAATCATGGCAAAATTAAATAATAAAATAACAATAAGATAATGCGATATTTATATTATATACATATATGGTTGGCTACTGCGGTTGGGAGAGTAGTAGAATAAAGAATAGAAGAAAAAATAGAACAAATCTCTATGAATGAGCTGTTGTCTGGTTGCATTGATGGAATATGTATAATTATATAATATAAATAAGTATTTACATCATGAATCTATTTACATATTCAGGGAGAACAAAAACAAACAGGGAGAAGAAAAAAGTTGCCGTATGTGCAAATAAATGAAGAGCCAAATGTGAATGTGGTTTCCTGGCGTTACAAGTGTGTTTATTTGGGGTTTGACAGATTCTCCTGCCCAGACTTGAGGGGGAGCAGAGGAACAGCACCATTCTGGACCTGGGCAACTTCAGCACCTTAATGCTTGATGTGCCCTCACCAGAAGTGACACTGGTGCTGAGAATTGTGCCTTCTGAAAATATCAGTTTCAAACTGCTTTTGGGATACGGCGACTATCCCAGTGATGAAGACCATGTAGCTCAGATCCAGATGCCCCTAGAGGGGGCTGCAGAAGGTACACCGAGAGCTAATGAAACTGCACCTATTAACCATAGATCCAGGAAGTCACACTTCAAGCTAATGTTTTGTAGTGTATGTGTTTGTCTGTGTGTGTGTGTGTGTGTGTGTGTGTGTTTGTTTGTGTGTGTGTGCGTGTTTACATATTACATAAGTGCATGTTTATATGTACTCACCATTCTAACACAGAGGAAAAATACATCTGGGTGCTGGCGCCAGAGGACAGAAAAGGCTACGTGGGATTGCACTATCTCGTGGTGAAACCCATTGTGGAGGCTGGGGTGAAATCCATCAATGCCACGGTGTCTGTCACTTCCATCGCTGCCCAGTGCAGGTTTTGGAATGACAGTACATCAACCTGGAGTGAAAATGGCTGCAGGGTGAGGTCCAATTATACCGTAGCATCTTATTTTTACCTGAAGAGTCTATAAAGAGGACCTATTAAATTACATCTCTTTTGCAGGTCGGTCCACTCACGACACCTTTGGTCACCCAGTGCCTTTGTAACCATTTGACCTTGTTTGGAAGCTCTTTCTTTGTCATGCCTAACCTGGTGGACGTGTCGCGCACCGCTGAACTTTTTGCCACTTTCACCACCAATCCTGTAGTGGTGTGTTTCGTGGGGGCCATCTTTGTTGCGTATCTCCTGGTAGTTATTTGGGCCCGCAGGAAAGACATCCAGGATTTAGCTAAGGTGAGCCACACTAAATGTTGATTTATTACGTATTTATTGTGTATTTAATTATTTGTGAATTTAATTAACTTAACTGCTCTCATGATAGGCTTGTAGCTATGAGACATATAGCTATGAGTGATTTTAAAGGTTGTTCTTTTTCCAGACATTAGTTGTTGTTTGTATCAACATTTAGGTGAAGATAACAGTACTTGAGGACAATGACCCCTTTGCTGAGTATCGCTATATGTTGACTATACACACTGGCCACCGTCGGGGCGCGTCCACCTCCTCTCAGGTGAGTGGGCTCACTTTCCACCACAGCCCTTCCTCAAAAAGGGAGAACAAAGTCTGTAATCACCTCATGGAGTGTATGTCTGGATGCGTTTGCATTCACACATGCATCATGTCCTGTCTAGCTCAAACAGTGCCAGGCTTAGGGGTTTGATTCCCACTGGGCCCACCCATGCTAAGAATGTACTGTATGCACTCACGGCATTGCAAGACGCTTTGGATGGAAGCATCCACCAAATGGGATACATCTATTCAGTATGTCAACGCCTCGTGTGTTATAGGTGGCGGTTACCCTGCAGGGTGCAGAGGGAGAGAGTGAGCCCCACCACCTCACAGACTCGGAGAAGCCCGTGTTTGAGAGGGGGGGCATGGACATGTTCCTACTGACCACCCCCTTCTCCCTCGGGGAGCTGCAGAGCGTCAGGGTCTGGCACGATAACTCGGGGGAACACCCCCCTTGGTACGGTACACCCAACACCAACAACCAACCAAAACCGGAACCATGTTACTTTTTGCACTGTAGCTTTGTTAAAAAAAAAATAGAAAGCAAATATTAGGATATTGTAGCAGATGCTCCTCTGACCACCAGGACACAGGTAGAATCAGTGAGAGTAAACCGTTTATTGCAGCATTGAGATAGTTTTCCAGGCAGAGCAGGTGGTAACTGCTGACATGTCTACGCTCCTCTTGAGTGTGTGTGGTGATGGCTGGTTTATCTTGTGTGCCTTGATTACTGGATGCACCACAGGTGTGCAGCCCCACCCAGCCTCAGAGCCTAATCGGCCTGACTCTGGGCCAGGTGAGGCTGCTTAAACCAGACACCAACCACACACACTACACAGATATGTATTTTGGGATCATTTGAGATATGTTCATATTAATTATAAACTTTATGTAATTTGGTTAAATCCATAAGCCTACTTGAGTTAATATACAAAAAGTGACAAGAGGTGGTACTGTATTTGTTTTGCTCTTTGTAATTAAAAAGTTCCACATCATTTTAAAAAGTGATGGCTGTGTGAAAGTGAAAATGGCAGTGAAAAATATATATAGTGTGATTCTTGATTCTTTAATGAGATTCTTAAAAAGGAATATGGAGTGAATATGTGTGTTTATTTGAAGGTATATCAACAAAGTGATGGTGCAAGATCTGGAGACAGGACAGAAGTGGCATTTCTTGTGTAATTCATGGCTATCCATCGATATGGGGGAGTGCACTCTCGACAAGGTTTTCCCAGTGGCAACAGAAACAGACTTGAAGAGATTCAGGTAAAAGCAGCCATGTTTTTATGATCACACTAAAACACATCCGATCCATTTAAATGTGACTCTTACATCCAATACATATTGGTCCATATTTTACATATTTCTTACTCTTATTTACTCTTCGTTTTAGCAATCTATTCTTCATGAAGACTGCCAAGGATTTCCGTGACGGTCACATTTGGTTCTCTGTGATCAGCCGACCACCCTGCAGCACGTTTACACGCGTCCAGCGAGTCTCCTGCTGTTTCTCACTGCTGTTGTGCACCATGCTCACTAGCATCATGTTTTGGGGCATTCCTACCGATCCGTCGGAGCAAACAATGGACCTTGGTAACCAATCCGTTCAAGAGCACATGTTTAAAAACACGATACTATATATATAAAAAGTACTCATACAAGTTCTGGAATTGTAACATTTTGGTGTTTTTTTCTCTTTTACTTTAAAGGTCATATTGAATTCACATGGCAACAAGTTATGATTGGATTCCAGAGTTCAATCATCATGTTCCCCATCAACCTCCTCATTGTGAGCATCTTCAGAAACACTCGTCCACGACAGAGGAACGCCAAGCCGGACGCTTCCAAGCAGGGGAAGTCTGGTGGCCGAGTGTGCCCCTCACAAACCTCCCCACAGAAAGCGCTCAAGGACATCTCACCCGACACTGTGATTAAGGTAAAGTCAAGCATAAGCCTTATTATCACTCATGCAGAGCAATGCCACCCACAGTGCATGCCTGCAAACCTTTTTTTATTACATGTCAACAAAACAAATTTTTTTTTCATATCAGGACATTAAGAGAATTGCTCAGTCACTCTCAAAAGCAATGAAAAGCCCGATTCCTGTGCTGGAGCTGAGGCCCGGGCAGCCAGCTGATATCAACACACTGCTATCTTTGGTGGAGGACATCATTAGGAAGCAAAATCGAGCGGGCGGAGATTTCTATTCTGATGTGTCCAAGAAGGAAGGCTCAATGATCCTCACATTAGGTGCTGTAAATCTACAAGGTATAGTTCAGGGTATCGATAAAACTTCCTTCTAGTTGTGCAGCATTCAAATCATGTATTGGAATTACCTACACCAGTGGTTCTCAAACTTTTTGGAGCAAGTACCACCCTACATTACACCAAAGCATCCAAGTACCACCAACAAACTAAATAAATAATACATAAACATTAGTTTGCCACATGCCACTGAAGTGGCTTTCCTGGGCTCCTCTGACGACCAGGACACGGGTGGATGTTGAAAACCGGTTTATTGCAGGGTTGAACACTGGTTTGTAGGCAGATCAGGTGGTAACCTGCTCACA
Organism: Melanonus zugmayeri; assembly: GCA_900302345.1. Classification (NCBI taxonomy): domain Eukaryota; kingdom Metazoa; phylum Chordata; class Actinopteri; order Gadiformes; family Melanonidae; genus Melanonus; species Melanonus zugmayeri. Next base: position 551 of record OMKN01013711.1, on the reverse strand, counting down.
CATCAGCGCTCCTCCTGAGTGTGTGTGGTGATGGCTGGTTTAACCTGTTAGGGTTTACTCTGTCCTGAGTGTCTGTCCGCCTCGTGGCGCCTCACGTACCACTGGTGGTACACGTACCACAGTTTGAGAACCACTGACCTACACAGCTCATCATCCTATAGACATTCTCACAAAGCCTTCACAGGCCCATATTAATCACCAGAAGAGAATAGGCCTTTATCACAGAGGTGTAATATTGGGGGTGGCAGTGGCTCAGGAGGTAGAGCAGGTTGTCTGGCCGGGGTGAAAACAGTGAATTAAAAGTCTGTATGTCATAAGATTCACCTGTGTTCGTCCCTACTATTACGGCATCTGTGATAAAGGCATATCCCTCCTTATTGTAAACTGCTATAGACCCAGCATCATTTAATATGCAAACCAAAACAATTGTACTTTTATGTATGTATATTTTTCTACATACAGAAACCACCACGTGTGAGAAAACAGTGGCTGGCGTCCAGACGGTGAGCAGTAACAGCCAGTATCTGTACAGGCAGCTACGTCATGTTGAG
>OMKN01013702.1:0-13003 GCA_900302345.1 Melanonus zugmayeri | reverse complement strand
CCCCCCCCCCCCCCATTGGCCCCCCAAGCACCGTCACTAATTTAAGATTTTTTTTTGGATACACTGAATATTATTTGATCTATTCCACTACTGCCTGCATTCCAAATAATGTAGAGTTATGTGTTTTAGGTGCCGAAAATAGCCCCTTATTTTCTAGTTTGGCGTGTTTTTATGTTCATATAATAATGATTTCTGTGCCACCCCAAAATGACCCCATTGAAAATTGCCTGGCTCCGCCACTGGTTGTCATTCAAGATGTATAGAAGATGTATACACAATATTTTATTAAGTTTTAAGTTATTTTTTTGGCAATTCAGGGAATGCTTGCAGCACCCTGGTTGAGAAGAGACTAGGGGTCAAATATTGACCACTGCACCTATAGGTGCACGGCCACACACGCACTCACACATCACCTCTGGAGAATATGAACATATTACATCATAGTATATTTATCTGTTTTGCACCACCAGACTGTCACATGTGCATGTGTTCATTCATGCATTTGTTAATTCATGCACTATAACCGCTCTCCATGTAGTTCTGCGTTGACATTGTCACCATGGGGAAGAGTTGCTTTCCCTCCCATAACGCATCAAATGTGCACTTATATCCAAGTCCGATCCTATTCATTCACTGTTGGCCTACATCTGCAAAAAAATGCAGATGTAGGCCAACTTTAGTCCCACTGTTCCCATTGCTTTGCAACACTTTTGCGCATCGTCTTTGTGAATGAAGCTCCGCCTCAATGATATAACAACACAATGATCAACAACACTGTGATCAACTGGACCCGGGCCCGGCCGGCGCAAATCCTTCACTAATGGAACCCTGTCCTTGTCCCGGTTCGCAGGAGCCGGCAGCACCCCCCGTGGCGCGGAGACCGGTTCTAAAGGACGACGCCTTACCGTTTTCTGCATTCCTGACCGACGGCTTCGGACGTAGACACAGCTACCTCCGCATCTCCGTCACGGAGAAATGCAACCTGCGCTGTGAGTCACACCCATCATACAGTATTAAGTGTCCATTTAATTGATATTCACTCTAATGCTAATATTTATAAATAGTGTGGTATGCATACATACACATACTGGACTCTCCTCCATATTTATTACAACTAATTAACTTGATCATTGGCACATTTCTAACCGTGGTGTTTGTGCGATGCCTGTTTGCCTGTTGACTCTCAGGTCAGTACTGTATGCCGGAGGAAGGCGTGAAGCTGACACCGCGGGCGCAGCTCCTCACTACCTCGGAGGTGCTGACCCTGGCCCGCCTCTTTGTCCACGAAGGGGTGGACAAGATCCGGCTCACTGGCGGAGAGCCGCTCATCCGGCCCGACGTGCTGGACATCATCGGTGAGGCTTACGCGCCGTAGATGGCAGCGCAAGGAGAGGCCGTCTCTTAATGCCTAATTGGGAACCAGTTGTTCATGCTTCGACAAAACACATGAACCGCTGGGGCGTTGCTGGGAAAGTGGATGTGTATACAGTGACATAATGACGTGGCTCTCGAGCCCGTGGAAAAGCAAACCGGTTTCCAAGTTGAACCAACTGCGAACCGGCACTAGCACCAGCCCAGAAGTAGAACTAGGTTCACTAGGAAAGGGGGTATGTGTGGCCATTTGTGTCAGGGACCCAATACCTTCAACATTATATTATTGGAAGTATTATATAAGGGTATCCACCTGATGCTAGTCTCAAACAGGGAATCTGTATCAAAGAAGGTGCTTGGTATGAAGATTTGTGAAGTGTCCATTTTTACAGTCACTGTTAAACTCCTTTAGCTGGGTAGGAAATCCTGTGACCCCACATTGCTTTGGAGCAACTGGTGTCAGATGTGGATCTGTTGAGACGAAGATGATGGCTGAAGATCATGTGTTCAAGATTATGGCTTTCTTTGTGCACAAGTGGGGCAGATTGGATTTGCTACGCTGGAGCTGTCAGCCACATCCCGTGATGCGTTTCAAACCATTTCAATCATCCCATCATCATGAATCCATCTCTGAATGTTGTTAATGAGAGAGAGAGAGAGAGAGAGAAACCCAACCACAAAAAGGGAGAATTGTGTAACTTCCATAATCAGCAAGAGGAGTCATGTCATGGTGAAATATGCTATCCCAGGAATCCCCCCCCCCCTCGTTTGTGAGCCAATGCCAAGCCATGGCCCCTTCACGCCACAATATTATTATTATAGTGTTTTTTTTAATGACTACAGTGTGGTGACCCACAAGAGAGAGACATTCACCAGGGGCCTGTACCTTTTAAGGGAGGGGTTCCTGGGAAGCTGAGAGGGGCGGGACTTATTCTAGTTCCGGGTTAAGAGGGCGGGGGTTATCCTGGTTCCGGGTTAAGACCGCGTGTAGAGTGGTTGCATGGTCGGTTGTGTTAAACTGTATTTTGTATGTGGAAGTAAAAGACCAGTAAGCAGACACGATTCGTCCTTCGTTCCTTGTACGTTCTACCGCACTCCCACAACAGCATCGTTCTCTTTTCAGTTATGCATCATTGACGGCTATGTGTCGTCTTTTCGCTCCGCCCCTTTAGGTGAGTTGAGGAAGTTGGAGGGCCTGAGGACCATCGCCGTGACGACCAACGGCATGAATCTCGCCCGGCTGCTGCCCAAGCTGAAGGACTCGGGCCTGGACCTCATCAACATCAGCCTGGACTCACTCATCCCCGCCAAGTTTGAGTTCATCGTCAGGCGAAAAGGTACTAGTGCAATGAAATGAAAATACTAAGAACCCCTAAAAATATATACAATTACTTTTGGGGATTTCAAAGTGAGGGTTTCTGAAGTACAGGACCTTGGATAGAAACTGCTGAGGTTTGGTATGAAATCTCTCAATCTCTCAATCAGTCAATTTAGTCATTCAAAATGAATTTGCAGATGAATGTTTCGCACATTGACCATTTGGGGGTCACTTCAACACAAGGATTGACATAAAAAACATGGAGAGACATCTCATCCAGCTCTACTGTAGTCAATGTTGGTCCACATCAGAATCGATATTAGTACAAGCATGTGTTCCCATTGCTATGGAGCTAGCTAACAGATGACCTGAGCTGGGAGTGGTGGAGAGCGAGAGGAAACGGGAGCAGGGCCCAGCATGGGGGAGGAAGGCACAGACTGCAGCAATGCTCTGCCACACTACTGGGCCCTGAGCCAGTTTTCGGGTCTGGCAAACATTGACAGATGCGGCTTTATGCGAGTACACATTGTCACGTTTTTGCTAGCATGCATTCTTACAGTTCCGTAATTCAATTTACATTGTTGCAATTTGTACCTGTATTAGCTGTTTTAGATAAAAACACAATGAAATGCTGATCTTGACAGTGAATCTTCAAAGCAATGCTCTCAACTGCTTTGTCTAATGTTGATCATAGTACATAGTTCAACTGTTATAGGGTATACCCTATAGCGAAGTTATAGGGTATATAAAAACACAGTCCATTAGTCCAAGCTGAAAACGCGTTGTTATGAAACCAACAAGCCTACAAGTAAGTAGTCCACTCACAGGCGTAATTTGTCGAGGGTTGGTGGGTTATGTAAACCCATGGGCCCACCCATTTCACCACAGAGGGGGCCCCCCGCTGGCGAGGATTTCGTAATTTTTTTAATTAATTTGTTATATAAAATGAAAATAAAAATAGCCACCCACATTATATCAGTTGTTGACCCCCCGTCAACAATCGCGAGCGGAGGTACACGCAAGTACCACCCCCCCGTCAACAATCGCAATCGCGAGCGGAACTATGCACACCCCGTCAATAATGACAAAAACCTCAACAGGGCCCCTTTGATCAGAAAACCCATGTGGAAAACAGTCAATTTACGCCACTGAGTCCACTGTAGCAAGCAACACTGTAATCACACACACAGTTGTTGAGGTGACACACCTGTCCTCCGCTTATTGCAGTGTTTCTCAATTATTTTCTGTTACGCCCCCCTAGGAAGAAGGGGGGGTGAAAAAGTCTTAATCAGGCAGAAACAATGATTTAAAAAAATATGTATGGCCAAAAGAAATGAATAAAGTCAATCAGTCAATAAAGTGAAGTCATTATTAAATCAATAACAAGCACTTCTGGATGAAACTTTTTCTTCAGTGAGGTCCAAGTGAGGGTGTAGTAAGTGTCACAGTTCCAGATGTAATACCTTAGTGTGTCCAGTAGACGTCCTCAGTTTTGTTTTGCCCTTTCTGTTAATGTCTCATGCCTCATGTTTGCGATCCACTTGAAATGCCTCCGAGATTGCGGGTTGGTGACCACTGCACTAGACTATCCTATCCCAAGTATTGGGAGTAGTAGTAGTATTGGTGGTTGTATTGCAGTATGGTTGTAGTGTTCATACTTTCATCAGTGACCATGGACTAGACATCAAACTCAAAATGATGATTTGGTCATCATGTACTTGTCAGAAGTACTGTGTGTGTTCAGGGCGGTTTGTATCGACTGCTTTACTTTTCGGATAGTTTTGAAGTGAGGGCAGTCAATTTAACACACAACCACTACCACCACCGTGCTTTCTTTCACAGGCTTCCACAAGGTGATGGAGGGCATTGACAAGGCACTGGAGATGGGCTACAACCCAGTCAAGGTATGTGTGACAGTTGACCCCTGCCTTTGCTGGGCTCCTCCAACACACAGGTCACAGGTGGATGTTGTGTAGAAACCAGTTTATGGTACAGTTTTGCAGGCAGAGCAGGTTACCTGTCCATGTCAGCAGTTACCTGCTGACATGTCGGTGCTCTCCTGAGTGTGTGTGTGATGCTGGTTTAACCTGTGGGCCTTGATTACTCAATACACCAGGTGTGCAGCCTCACCCAGCCCCAGAGTGTAATCAGCCTGATATATTTTATACCAACAAAAGGACAAAACACACATTGTGGCCTTCACTGCTCAGTATTAGACTGAAAGTGTGTGTGTGTGCATGCGTGCGCACGTGTATGATGTGCTGCCCCCTGCAGGTCAACTGTGTGGTGATGCGAGGCCTCAATGAGGACGAGATTGTGGACTTTGTAGCGCTGACGGAGAAGAAGCCCATTGAGGTGCGCTTCATCGAGTACATGCCCTTCGACGGTGAGTTCTGCTAGTAACAGCATGGGATTCAACCTTCCAACTAGTCTGGCCAAGTCTTGGCATCTGGCCAATAGACAATCAGTCAATCACATGTCGGCCAAACTCAGTGGCAATGACTTCGCTAAAACTGTGCGCCATATTTGGCAACAATGTTTTAAAATGCCACATGTCAGCGGCACAGGCTAGGGGGTTTTGTTACTCCTTGAGTTCATGGTTTCTTTCACATTCAATAAAATTACACTCCAGTACCTCCTCTTTCTTCCAGGAAACAAGTGGAACTTCAAGAAGATGGTGAGCTATCAGGAAATGCTGGATCGCATAAAACAGCAGTGGCCCGCCCTAGAAATGGTTCCCACTGGACACGCAGACACGGCAAAGGTCAGCTCCCTCTGCAACATCTCTGATCTCTGGATAATGAAGTAATTAGGAATAATAGGTGCTTTTGGACTCTGGGGACGGAGAGGAACTACCCACTCGGGAGCTCCCCCGAGAATGACATACCTTCAAGGGCTTTATTTGGCTTGTGCGTTCGACCGATCACTACACGTACATCACTCACGGTTGCGCTTGTGCTAGGAGAGTACCAACAGATCCTGAAGTAGGGACTAAAAAAGTCCCTCAAAGCAGCTTTCTAAGAAATACAATGGTTACCAATTCCTGTACTGCTGACACAAATTGGAAATTTCCTGCAACGGTTCGAAGAACTATGAAAAAGCTCCTTCAGTATGAAAAGCGCCTAACGTTAGCATCCCTGCTTGTTTCACATGCATTAGGAACTAATAACAGCCAAGAACATAATACAATAAAAGGTCCAAATGGTAGCTTATGCACATACTGTATTGCATAGTACTTACTATTGGCACTTAGCATTATTCCCAAGTTGTGATGTCTACAGGCCACAAGCAGGACGGAGGCCAATGACTTGACAGTCCAAAAACCTGCCTTTTAGAGGTGTTTCATAGAATTACAGACCTACTTGCATGTGTCTTGAGTCTTCTGCCCCTCTCTCTATTCTCTCTATTTAGGGGCGACAGTGGCTCAGGAGGTAGAACGGGTTGTCTGGCAAGCGGAAGGTTGCTGGTTCAATCCCTGGCTCCTCCTAGCCAAGTATTGAGGTGTCCCTGAGCAAGACACCTAACCCTAACTGCTCCTGACGAGCTGGCTGTCGTCTTGCCATGGTTGACACCGCCGTCGGTGTATGAATGTGTATGAATGGGTGAATGTGAGGCACTAATTTGTAAAGTGCTTTGAGTGGCCACTGGTTAGAAAAGCGCTATATAAATACATTTATTTACCATTTTATTCCCATGTCAGGCTTACAAAGTGCCTGGCTTCGCAGGCCGGGTTGGCTTCATCTCCTCCATGTCGGACCACTTCTGTGGCTCCTGCAACCGCTTGCGGCTCACAGCAGACGGCAGCCTCAAGGTGAGACCGCAACACTTTTCAGTTACCAATAGCAGCGCACTGACCGCTGTGGGTACACGTGTGCATGCGCGCTTGTGTGTACGGTACTCGTGTATACAGTTCCCAGAGGATTTTTGCTACCTCGTGGCTGTATGTTGGTTGTTGGTTTGTGGTTTTTGTCCAGGATGTGTTCTGCTGCTCATTTCTCTCTCTCTCACCCTCTCTTGTTGTGCACCAGGTGTGCTTGTTCGGCAACTCTGAGGTGTCCCTCAGGGATGAGCTGCGTTCAGGGGCGTCGGAGACAAAGCTGCTGCAAACCATCGGCGAGGCAGTGGGACGGAAGAAGAAACAGCACGCAGGTATGATTTATAATATAACACATAATATATAGTAAAGATGTAAAAAAAAAAAAAAAAGGTTATACACTGTGTGGGACCTAACCCTAACTTATTTAACGTGTTCCATGAATCACCTTTATATCACCTAAACAAAAAAATCACCATTGCCTAATATGCCAGGAGGTCAAAGAGGTCATTCTTTTCTCTTTGTCTCCTCAGGCATGCTCAACCTATCCCAGATGAAAAACAGACCCATGATCCTGATCGGTGGGTGACGTTGCTGTACGTACAAACACCCTTCAACACATAGAGACGGTAGCCTATGCGCAATTAACTATCCAGCATATGATCCGGGCCTCTCCGTTGCCTTGGGAGTTGACTGGTGAACTTTTCCATGTATCCACAGGGTCTGCTTCCCAGGGTCTGCCTCTCTCTCTGCGCACAGCAATCCTCCCCTCGCCCATGAAGAGAGCTTCCCTTCCCAGCTTGCCCATCGCACATCCCTTTCCCCGCCCCGCAACAGTAGCTCCTTACCCGGGGCACTCATGCAACGCGAGGGTCTCCGTTCCGCAGGGTTTTTGGTGCCTTCCAGACTGTGGTGGCTTATCCCGGGCTGCTGACGGAGGGACCGTCGTTCTTCAGACGGCAGCACCCGTCCCTTCTCATGAGCCCGGCGATTGCCTTCCCGTAGCCCGTAGCCAAAACACTACTTCCGCACATTTTCAAGCACGCACAAAACCGGTGAGTGGCACGGACGCGGCCCGTCTCAGGTACGCACAAACCTTGGGTCACAACGCCACGAATAGCCACTCTATTGGTACCCCAGGGAGTCTCCGTTTTTGCACACTACTTCAGAGTGCCAAACCCTCTCCCACAGCCAACCACAGCCTCAGAATGTACCACAGACCATCCACCCCGAAACTACCCCCCCTGGCCCAAGTCACACGCCAAACCGAGAGCCACGTGGACGCAGCCGACATGGCCGTGGCCCAGCTGACGCACACTGACGCGCAGGGCCACGCTGCTATGGTGGACGTGGGCGGGAAGGCTCCCACGCGCCGCGAGGCCTCGGCGTGCGCCACCGTCCTCCTGGGCGCCACCGCTTTCCGCCTGCTGCGGGACAACCAGCTGGCCAAGGGCGACGCGCTGGCCGTAGCACAGCTGGCTGGCATCATGGCCTCCAAGCACACGGCCACGCTCATCCCCCTCTGCCACCCACTGCCCCTGGACCACGCCTCGGTGAGCCTGGAGCTGGACCCGGCGCGCCACGCCGCCGTGGTCACCGCAAGCTGCCACACCATAAGTCGCACAGGCGTAGAGATGGAGGCGCTGACGGCGGCGGCCGTGGCAGCGCTGACCCTGTATGACATGTGCAAGGCGGTGAGCCACGACATCGTCATCACGGAGGTCCAGCTGGTCCACAAGACGGGTGGGAAGCGGGACTTCCGGCGTCTGCCCTGAGTTGCCGCGCGTGTGTTTTTCCGTATTACATCTTGCATCTTTAAACCATTATGACATCTCGCTAACTCATCAAATGTTTTTGATAAGTTGTTTTGTGTTGCTTTACCCTTGCTTGCTAGTGTTGTCACATTATTGCCAAGATGGGATTTGAATTAATTGTAACACTATGCAGTAGATTGATTTAATCTAGTTTGATTGTATCCCCTTAACAACAGTATGTGTGCAAACCACTCCTTTATTAATCAGATGTGCCACTGATGGCAATCAATGCTTTTCAAAGTGACGTGTAATCCCTTTTGACTTCTGACAGCTGCTACAGAAGAACATGAATTATTATGTGTTACTGTTGAATCTCTTATAGCTATTCCTATTAAAAGATGTACCTATATGCTAGTTGTATAATACCAATAATTATAAATGTCTTGGCCTGCTACTATTACTAATAATACAAGTTCCAGTTTTGAAGTCAGTCATTTGCAAATAAATGCAAACCCTAAATTGTGCATTATGTAAATGCTATATAAATGTCATAACCATAATTTGTAATATTTAAAATTGAAAGTCCCAGATACCAGGACAAGATTAAATTAAATTAAATTGATATTCCTGCCCCATTTTTAAAAGGAACCCCAAATATTAACACTTGTAGGTCTTATTAGATTAACGTTGGCATCAGCTATATAAATATATCAAAAACACACATACAATTAGCAAATAATCCTTTCACTGGTAGGCCGCCATTGTTGTTTACGTCGCAATGCAGTCTGGGTAGTGACGTAATCCGGTTGCACCGGTCTTGGTCCCTGGCGCCACCTATTGACAATACAGCGAAATGTCTGCCGTTCAGCCGTTTCAATATTAGATAATCAAAATGAAGACGATCGGAGACTAAATAATTATCGCTAAAATATTGATTTTAGCTCATACCGCCCACCCCTATTCCCAATATCAATAATGTCAGATTATCATCCACCGCCGTCGTATGCTTTATACATTATGAGAATATACAGTAAAACGCACGAACAAACTGCTTACGGCCGGCTTTAATGACATCCCGTGTGTAACCCAGAGTAGAGAATAGGGTTGATAAGATTATTTTATTTATTACATTTATTTATTAATGTATCATTTCTGATTAGAAAATGTTTCACAAGTTATTTGCATATTTTCTTTGTTTGTTTTATTTAATCATAATAGTGTCACTCTGATTACATTATTCAATCAGTCCCTGCTATTCTACCCAGCAACAGGCTGATCCCGTAATGCTGCTTTGTGATTGGAGTAGAATGATCAGGAAACGCCCTCTTACTGCTGCAGGCAGGTAACGACGCTTCCCACTCAGAACAAATCCACGGAGACTGTTTGGACACCGGATAATACAGCAGTTAAACTGAGCTTGGTCAGAAAAACTGAGTAAAACTAGATTCTAACCAGAGTGATAGACAGCAAGTGTGCCATTCTTGCGATAGGAGAGGAGTTGAGCTACTTTTCAATATCGCTGTGGTGAGTTAGCTGCTCGCTAATTAGCAGGCCGCAGAGCAACATGTTACTAGATCAATCATTTATATCGTCAATATGTGAGCTTGACGGAAAAGTGTACTGCTGTGGTGTTCAGATCAGAGAGGGAGAGCGGAGGACCTGTGTGCCAGGAGCTGTATGTGGCTTTTGGCAAGCGTTTGGTGAGCGTTACTGTAAACAAAGTGCTTGTGGCTAATTGATAGCAACATGGTGGCTAATATGATGTGAACCTGCACATTCAACACGAGGTGTCAGTCAATTGTTCCAATGTGGTGTGTGACGCTATTGTGATTGTTAATGTGAAGCAACTTTTATTTTTGATAAGATAATTGGGAAATAAGTTGCGTTTTTGTGCTTTTATGTTAAAAGTTCACTTACTGTGTGCAAGTGTAAAAGAATGGAGAAAAAGAGACTCATGATAATCCGAATGAATGAACCTGATGTCCATTACACTATTTTGACACTACGTCATTTTTTGCAACAAAAAAAAAGGTTCATCATTTGGTTAAAAAACTAAAGGGATAAAAATATTCTGAAACAAATGGATACTTATGCAGTTGAAGTTAAAATTAATTTATTTACTATTGTTGGGTAGTATTTTGAGTTTGATATTGATTTCAGTATAGTAATAGCCTTGTTTCTATACAGGCTGTTTTTTTTAATACTTGAAACTTGATTGGATTCTTCCTGACACGGGAGTGGCGAGTCGACCTGTGAACCTGCCACCTCCTCACCCAAGGAGTTGGACCCCGGTTTACAAAGGATTCAACCTGCTTCACTCACCAGTGTGGTAGGCTGTGGAACTCCACTAGTTCTACACTGTATCCCAAACTGACTGAACTTGACCAAAGGAACTGTGTTTTAACGACCCTGAGTTCTCTTAAAGGGACATTGCACTATAAATGTTTTTATTTGGTTTTGGGCCCTAGGATTAAAGCACGCTGTGTGCTAGGAAGCCGGCTTAGATAGGAAGGGAATTGTAAACTTTTCTATTTTTTCTACAAATATACTTCAAGTTAAGCATACCTGTGGCTCCAGTCGCTTTTGTGTGTCAATTCATTGGTCAATTAACTCTCTATAACCCTTCCAGAGTCGAACCTACAGAACTGGTCCATACCTTATAGTCTTATTTGTTATAAAACCTTAATTACACTAATTGGGCAATATAGACAGAAGTGGTTACACGTGCATCACAGCACATGAGAACTTTCAGCCAGTTTGCCTAAATCCAGATGTTTTATGGGCTGCCCTCCTCAGCCTCCATGACTGGGAGAGTCGTGGCCTACCAAATCTGAACCAGGTCACCAATAGGCAAGTCAAAACATCAGCCCATGTTCACCATTAAACGAGTAGACAAGCCGCAGAATCATACAAAAACATTTTTTAGTACCAAACAGGAAAAAACAGCAAAAGCGAAATAATCATCTTAAATAAAATCTTCGTCTGCCGTGGACTGAAAAAAGACAAATCATGTAGATGTAGAATAAGCTGTTTTAATTAGATATAGAATAATAACCATGGACGTATGAATGAGCTTGTGCTCCCGCTGAAGGGTTGAACTATGCTGCGCATGCACACACGGCGGCGCATGATGAAATGTCAATCAATTCATTCCGTTTCACAGTAAAGAAACCATGATCTGTTTAGGCCTGCTGAGTTTGAGCGAACGGCTGCTCATTCAGTATAAAGCGGATCAATAAAATGAATAAGAGAAGAAAAAAACGCGATCATTGTTATTATTGCGTCTCTTGGCAGACGAATATTTTATTTAAGGCCCGCAGGCTACATCAGGCCCGCGGCACAATTGTATCCGGCTGCGAGATGATTTAGATTTTCCATTTATATTGGCCCTTTTCCATATTGCCCATATTGCCTGCACTACAATCCCCAGCATGCACCGCAATATGCCGCTCTAAACAGGTTTTGCTTTTCAATCCGGCCGAACCCTACGCACCTTCACGTATACGCGACGTAACCCTACGCACCTTCACGTATACGCGACGTAACCCTACACACCTTCACTATACGCAACTAACCCTACACACCTTCACTATACGCGACGTAACCCGCCAAACGTAAACAGCGAAGCTGTAGCTCCAGATGAACCGCAGCGCACCGTTGAGTACATTTGCGTCTGTTGGTTTGGAATCCTTTTATCAATGCCTGACACCAGGCTTTCTCATGATGAACATTAAGTCCAAACTGCATAATCGGCACACAGACATCTAAATTACATAATGAAAATCGCCACTGCCCAGAAACTGGTCCCCAATATCGACAGGCTGGTAAAAGCCAAAAGGTGTCAGGTGTCGACCACCAAGTGAAAATGCAAGTATTTATTTTGCCTTCTTAATTTCACATATATTGCAGCCACTAGGCTCATTGGTAGAACCACTGACTCTCCCTCCTCTTTCTCTCCTTTTTCTCCATCCCTCTGGATTCTAAATCACACGGCAGCTGGATTATCCACGACATCTGAACCATCTTTACAGTTTTATTTATAACCACCATTATTTCATTAATGACTCATTATGCATTGTTAAGGGTTGCAAGAGTAGGAAAATGCTTTCTGTCGCATCTACTCTCATCTACTATAATTTTACATTGTGTTAATTTTATGTGCTGTCACACTTATGAACCAACAACACCCAATGCCAGTGGACTCTGACACTAACCTCTGACCAGGGGCCTCATGCATACAACTTTGCGCAGGATTCACGTAAATATGAAAAGTACTTACGAAACAGGGCTGTGCTTACGCACACAAATATTCCGATGTATAAAACAGTGCGCACGCACGTCCTACGCCTGTTTCCAATTATAAATCACACTTGACACGTAAACTTGGCGCACGTGAACGCGCGTTTTGTCCCACCCTTGTAACGCCCATAATTGCCTATAAAAGGGCATTGGCACGCCCCAAATTAATATTCATACAGATAATGACAGCGAGAGAGAAGAAGACGGCAAGAAAGAGGAACTATTCAGAATGTGAATTGGAGGCTCTTGTAAGGGGAGGTAGAGAGGCGGAAGCACATTTTATTTGCGGGACACAACTTGGGCATAAAACATGTTTTAAAAAATAGCGAGTGGCAGCACGTAGCGGACGCTGTGAATGCTGCTTGGTCCGAACAGCGGACCGTCAGGGACATAAAAAAAAGAAATGGTCCGATGTCAAGGTGGACGGAAAAAGCAACATGACTCGGT
>OMKN01013696.1:34078-46988 GCA_900302345.1 Melanonus zugmayeri | reverse complement strand
GGGGGGGGGTCATGTGCAGAAAGCTTTAGTGAGGATGACGACACACACACACACACACACACACACACACACACACACACATCTGCTGTTACTGTCTGGGACCTGCTGTCTACACACCTGTCCCGAGGTCTCTGGCCAAGAAGCAGCTTAGTAGAAGTGAAAAGAGAGGAGTTGTGTGCGTGTGTGTGTGTATATAGGGGTCATATTATATACAAAGGCAAAGGAACAAAAGGAAAAAAAGTGTGTTATCAAGAGGACAACTTAGATAAAGGCTTGCTTCAAAGGTTCTGTTCTGTTGAGGTTTACAAGAGAAATAGACTATTTGTGCCTACATGCACGTATGTATCCCAAGGTAAAATAATGAATGAATAAACAGATAATAAAAACATCCGTATGCAAGGAAAAATGGAAAAACACCCAATTATTAGCGGTCAAGGACATTGAGTACCAACAACATACCGTAAATATATTCCGTTTTGACAGAAGAAAATAAAATGTGTAAAGGTTGTTGAAAATCAACAGAATGAGGTGCACACGCTACACTAATCAAACTTCGGTTAAGATCTCACAGAGCCTTGGCAAACAGCCTCCATCTAGACTCAGAGGTTTCCAGAATGATTTAAGACATATTTTTCTTGTATTCTCTCATAATGTTTGTACCGCCTGAAATAGACTTCGAATAGAACTGATTTAGGTGTGAGCATAAAACACTATCAACATTTTAACCCTGTGCCTGTGTGTGCCTGTGTGTGTGTGTGTGTGTGTGAGAGAGAACAAAGGTAGCCTTTGTTGAGTCATTGACTGGCTGATGATCTGAGACTGTGTCTTAATGCATGTTAGAGGTTAACCACTAAAGAAAAGGAAACCAAAGCAGAACACGTGCGCGTACTTACACACACACGCACACAAAAAACACAGACAAGCACTCACATGAAGATAAAAACAGACACACCCTTTAGCTAAAGGGCATTCTGTCTAGACCTAAAACGGAGTCATTGGCGAAATATAAACTGGTCAAAGACACACTTGTGTGTATGTGTGCACCGCACATACATGAGACCGCACATGCACACACTAGTGCATGTTGAACAGATTACGATCAGCCTTTACCGCTTTAGATAAATGGTGAACATTCAGATCAATATTGGCAGGGCTATTTTAGCTTATCGCATCAGTGACAATGGGTGGATAAACAAACAATAGTTTGCTCCATTACCCTTTTCCTTTCATAAAAACAGGGCCAGTGTAATGTCTTTCTTATAATGAACCATGTGGGCTTTTAGGTTGATCCCAATCTGATGAGAGATTTAAAAGATTGTTCCTCAATGTGGTCTAATGCAAACAGATCTCACAGGAGACTTAAACACCCCTGAGAGTGTATAACCCGTAACTAATCCCTGTGTCACATTATAATAGCGAAATGTGGGTTTTAAAATCAGGCTATGCATGGCCTAAGGAGGAAGGCAGATAACTAAATCTTACCGGTATAACCTGGTTCATGTTTAAACAAAACAGTGCGCAAACCCTGCATCCAGCATGCAAGCATACAAACATGTGCACACCGCGTATGGGTGATCTATCCCTCTTCTCTACTTCACACCTTTTGCCGCACATGCACGTGTATTATTAATTACTTGCTCTGTCGTGACATGCCCATAAAGTTTTCAAGGGCATTCTCAGTTTGAATTTTCCATACGAGCGGGCAGATGTTTAAGTGAAAGCAGATGGCTGTGGACGGACATTTTAAATGGCAGTCCCTTTGGTTTTATTTCAATGTTAATGTGTTTTATAGAGCAAAACTAAATGGCTGGGTTAGGGAATCGTTCAAGAGACCCAACAAAGACATGAGCTCCATAAATCTTCAACAGACCAGAGAAGAGAGGGAGAGAGAATGGCACTAAATCTTAAGAATCCTTTGTGGCTCTGCACGTGTGCATGTGTGTGTGAGAGAGAGAAAGGGGGAATTGGGAAAGGGCAGAGGAGCCTCTAAACCCCTGAACATGAGGGGCAGGGAGAGGAGAGTGAGACACAAGTGGGTAATAGTTGAGGACTTGGGGAATGCTCTCTCATAGTGGCGAGGCCATGAACCAAGAGCAGGGCTGGGGCCAAGTGGAACATAGGGGGAGAGCTGGGGTCTTGTCTGGCCTTTTAAAAGAAGCAGGCTTTTGTCTGGTGAGCTCTCCGGGGTTTTGGTGGCAGTGCAGGGTGGGGGACGAAGAGCTGGAAGTGTGCTCTGAGATGCCCTCAAGACAGAGTTAATAGAGCTTCTGTTCTGAATAATATAGGAGTTGCTATTGAGATGTTCAGAGATATGGGTAGAAGATCTAATGGACCTTCTGTTCTGTTGTTGATTGTCAGTGTTATATAGAAGATAGCCACTGAAAATAATATACTTCCGTACTACTCACATTTCATACAGAAGGTAATGGTACCATGACTAACAGGGTAATATTACCAAAATGGCCAAGACTTAACTGTACAGTACATTTAATGTGTAACATATTGACACCCCATGTACATCTGGTACCAGAGAGGACCAGGTATTGACACTGTTCCAAGGATCTTAATCACTATTCAATGATGGTTCCTAAACTAGCAGAACAGCCCTTTCCCCAGGGAGAGCTTACTGGCTTATTGGGAGCACCCATGTGGAATGGAAGAAGGAAAAGCAGTGGAGTAAAAACAAGACACATGTTTTAGTGAAATACAGCTTTGGGGCTTATTTAAAACACTGCAGCATGGATTCTTTCCTTTGGACCAGCATACAACTACGGTTGTATGCTGGAAGAAAGTTAGCATTCAGTCATTTTCTGGGCTGGGTGAGCGTCTGTGAGAACGAGACGACTGTGAACATAGGTCTTATTGAGGATCAACAAGGCATATATGCACTCACACGTGCAAATGAGCAGAGTCACAATGTCCACTTTCTGACCATCCCATGTTCTGGAGCACACTCAGTGGTGCCTAGTGGTACAGTTAATGAGCATCCTTGCTAATACAAGGAGTTTTTTGAGTCAATTTGAACACAATTACATGACCCTATATGGGGTCCGAACTTTAGCGGGCCCCATCGCTCCACTCCCACACTTGCTGACCTCTCGGCTTGGTGGGAACATTTGAGATACAGGGTTGAAGAATGGATGTTTCTCTCGCACATACTCATACAATGATTGAGAAACAACCAGGACACACTAACTCAGACACACAAAGTGACTGCTCTGTCCGGAAAAAAAAAACAGCAGACCTCTGTGTGGCCTGTGCGACGTGTCTCTTGAACGCACATTATTTTGACAGTTCAGCGACACGTTTAACCAATAGGTTACCGAATGATGACGCTCACTCACAGCAACCCAAGGGGAAACTTCAGGCCCTTTGGGAATTACATTGATAGATTAGCTAGCTCCCATATGTCTATATTTACATTTAAAGGGAACGTGGGACTGCTGGCTTGCAATGGAAGCTCAAAGTCACATGGGAATACTGTGGTTAAGGGGAAAACTATAAAATATTGCGTCTTTGACATCAGGTAGCCTGTTCGACCATCTATCTAAAGCTCCCATCTTTCTTTGTGAATCCACCAACACAGTGAGCGTATAAAAGCTGTTATTTTGAGTGATGGGCGTAGAAAACTGAGAACAGCAGGCCTTTTGAAATGACTATAACAGAACCACTGCAACCCATTGAAGTGTCCTAACTGTATTACCAGATGCCTGCAGGGGACTTGACTTGAGTCTGGAATACTAATGCAGGGCCACTACAAAATTATCTTAAATCCCACCATCAATAGCAATATGTGCACTGTGGAATTAGGGAGTTATGCTTTCAAAGTACTTGACATTGTTTTGTTTATTCACTGATCAAGTTCACAAGAGCAAAGAATTTAGCAAAAATTGCCTTTTGCCTCAATCAGCACCTTGCCTCAATACAGCAAGGGACCCTTGGCTGTATTGTAGGGGGTTTTATATATTAGTATTATTCCGTATACAGTGAGAGCTGAACCTTGCAATAGATGCAACACCATAGCTGCTGAATGGGCTGCGTCTGCCATGCGTTGACCTCATCCCAGGCACACGATGACCGAGTGGAACCAAGTCATTCATTATGGGGGAGGAAAGCAAGCACCAGCCAAGACGGTGGCCACTTAGGAGAGCACAAAACACCATTACGGTGTCCGCAGCCTGTGTGATGGAGGGCTCAAAGTGATTGAGGAGCAAGACTCTGTCGCGTGTGGAGGACATGTGTTGAGGTCGGGGAGTAGCCTAATGGCCACTGGCGAGGGGTGGTTAGAAGAATGCGCCGCGACGTAGGACATGAATTTTGTAAATTACCTACAGATTGTCAGATGGGACTGTTCCGTTTTTTGTCTAACAACAATGCCCACAATTACCATAAATACCACAAGAGTAATCCATGGTGACTGTAGTAGTGACCCTTAAATTGGTTTAAAAATATATATATAAAAATTACTTTTGAACATTTGGGCCTGCATGACTCATTATCTTAAGGGCAGTATTGCATCCCAGTATCGCATTGTACAATTTAATAAATTAAATTAACTCATATTTGGAAATCGGACATGCATGTCACATTTTTGTTGCCAATTCTATTAGAATTTTCCAGTAAAATGTATACATTGCATGTAGTGTTAAATACAGTGTGGTAGTAGCTCAGTACTAAACTACACCAGGTCCCCCCCCCACCCCCCGGCTGTCCATTCCTAGTGGGGGACCACATGGTAATTACACTAGCATAGAGACGACAGCTTACTCGAAGTCACAACACTGGCAGCTCAACCAGTCATCATGGGCTCTACGTGTGTGCATTTCACAGTGTGGGCTTTGATTTGATTTGTGGCGGTACCGGAACACGGCTGGGTGCTAGCACAGCGTTTCCGGAGCATACTGGGAATTAGCTTCACGAGCTGCACTCGGTTTATAAGAGGGACAGACCGGAGGATGTATTAAAAAGGCAGGAGGAGGAAGTCTTGCTCTGCTGATGGTGCTAGGTTAATGAATATGTATTTGCTTCATCCATACTTAATGTGCCCTAAATAAATAATACTTACCTCTTCAGAATTAAAGGTTGAAAAAAGGGACTGATTTTTTATTACTTACTTACTGTTGAGTCAGTTGCTGCTCTGCTAGAATTTGCCATTATCAAGTTTCAGAGCACAGTTAGATGAACTCTTAAAACCATTCTCCCAATATCTGTGCAATTCTAACATGTTTCCACAGTCCCAGTCTTCACACTGGGGCCCCCACAGCATCTGACAAGCCCAGGCAGACCAAACACTTGAGCTGCTGACAGGGCCCTGCTGGATTAACATACTGACACATGGATGCATGGAAATATGAATGCACACACACACACTCACCATTTTGAACACTGAACTCATGATTATGTTTTGCATGATTGTACAGAGGGATTGAATATATAATAAAGTGTCTGATTGTGTCTGTGTGTGTCTTAGCATACATGAAAGAATTAAGTGTATAAGTAAGTAATATTAAGTAAGTAAAGTGCCCTTGCTCGCTTTTCTTCTTTTTTAGGGCAGTGGTTTGTTAAGATGCCATCAAACCTGTTTGACAGACCACTGAGACTCAAAGACAATTGTTACAATCATGCTATAATAATAATAATTATTATTATTAATATTATAATTATTACTCCTACCATTTCTGTTGTACGGTGCTATGAACTGTTTTAGAAGGGCATGCTGAACTTTATCCAGGATGCTGCCAAAATGGAATCAAACACCGTAAATCAAGCATTAGTGTTGACAAGCTGACAGAATCCCTCTCCTCGCGACTGCATGGACGTCTGCACGGATCCGTTTTGGGACATGTGTGAACCCATTTGAGAATGTGTCCATGAAATCAGGCAGGTTAGGGTTCTGTCTGCTAATATGGGAGTAACCATCAGCCATTCGACCATGATGGACACCTGTCACTTTGGCTCTTCTCCCCTCACTCTTCCCCCATAATTTCAGTAAATGATTCAATGACTCAACTCTCCTGGCCCTTACATGTCTTCTAAATGTATCTTGCTATCATGCTATAACCCAACTAAACACAAACACGCTCTCTGCCTGCCTCTCTGTCCTGACCCACTCTGTCTGTTCCACTTCCTAGAGAGGTGATGTCATCCCTCTCGCCGTCGTCTTTGCGCCAGCTGGGCCACCGCGGTTTACTGGGTTGAATATCACCACACACACACACACACACACACACACACACACGTTGTCACTCGTGCCCACTCAGCACACTGGGGGCCCATAGGAACGGGGGTACAGTGAATTGGCAACACACAGACACAGACCCACAAACGCAGATTTAGTCGCATTATACATTGAGAAGGAAAATATGATCGCCTCCAAAACAGAGGGATATGGCTAGATAGAAGTAGGAAGGAAAATGTAATTAAAAAAATGAGGTAAGCAAGCATACTTATGACCAACCACATTCACAACAGTTTTAAGGGTAGTGTGTGTTTGCCTGGCTACCGGATTAAACCAAATCAACTCATTTACTTGTATACAACAATAACAATGATTACACGCTAAGAGGGGAAAAAGAGCAAACAGTTTGTTGTGGAAACACGAGACAAAAAGAGGAGCAAACAAAGTGAAAGGTGTGTTCCTTCTTGCCAGACCTCAACTGGTGAGTGAGTGGATTTAGGGCAGAGAACAGCCCATCAGATCGAGAACGTTCAAATATGCTCCGACGTTTCGAGCTAATCCTCCGCCACAGGCAAAATGGCTGCTAACGTGCAAATAAACGCGCTCGTTCCCCCTGTAGGGGGGTGTGGGTAGACCTCTTTGTGCTGGTGGCGGTGTGACGTCATCCCGCCATCTCACCTGAGCTAACGTTTAAGTCTTGCTTGCTCTCTGTGTCCACTCACCCATTCTCCATTCTTCTCTAGGATGACAACACGGGGTCTGTTCACATTAGGTATCTTGGGGCATCGTTGCTTGTGAAGTTGTGGTATGTTGGCAGTTAGGCTACCTGTCATTTCACATACACTGGAAACCGAAAAGAAAAGAAGATTACGTGCATGTTGTCTGAAGGTGATGTTTGTGGGGGAGACACCTTGAATAAGCAGTGCTGTGTATTCAACCCCTCAGTTGAAAAGCACGTCAACTGGAAACTAATGCAATTTGTCGAGAAACAATGTTTCTGTATATCATCACTCGGCTTTTGTGCAATCTAAAAGGTGTGGCTGGTGTTGTCAGGTGGCTTTTCTGAAAATGCGCCACTCAGAGTGGCGCATTTTTGGCGCACAACAAAAAGGCACCAACATAAACCATGAAGCACCCTGTCCAAGTTCGAACAGCAGCCATTGGTGCAGATATACAGCAGAATGAGAACTGAATGAGACGTGAAGACCTATAAAGGAGATGTCAGGGCCATGAGTTCATTCTAATGTACCCCATGTATAATGTGGATCAGAAAAAAGGCAACACAGCGAGAAGAGTTATTTGAACATGGCCCTGGGACTGTTGGACCAGGGCCCACGAGGAGAACAGAAGAACTTATCAGGTGGTTTCGGTTCATCCTGGCCATAATGGTTCCTCTGCACATGTGTACTCCGTGCCTAATTAAGCATATGTGTGTGCCTGACTGTGTGTGTGTATTCATGTACAATATGTGTATTTGTTGTATGTACATGTCGGTAATCCACTCCAATAGACTGGATAATAGAACACAATACAGGGATAGAGGTCTTTGTCCAGGAACTTATGTCCTTTCTCTCTTATTCAAACACTCTCTACTTGGCATTCCAATCCTTTTTTTCCACAAAACCTTTTTTATATCCTTGGAGGCAGTAAAAAAAAAAGAAGTGAAAGGCCCCCCAATGCACGCATTTTCAAGGCAACACCTTTCTTTGTGTAGAAGAATTGCTTGCTAATTCAACAATACACACAACCCAACCTCTTAACCCACAAACGATGCCATGGCAGTCTATCGTTTAATAAATGACATGTACGAAATAAATCATAAAAACAGAATGTATAACTAGTTAGCAGAGTGCCTGTGGGCTTGATATCCACAGGTACAACTCATTAGTATGGTGCTAAAGTACGACTCCCTGGAACTGTAGTCTTAAAAGTACACAACCGCTGAAGGCCTTATTGCTTACTCTAGTACTATTCTACTGACTAATATCTTTGAATAATTCATTTCTATATTTTATAGCAATAGGCGTCTGTTAACTAGTTTGATAGCTAATCGTCAATCTGCTATAGCTTCAGTTTTTAAGACTTCTTAAAATTTGTATCGCATCCAATTAGATTTTATTATGGGTGAATTCATTTAGCTTCCAGTAATGATTATTACTGATTTTCTGCTGACATTATAACACAACACCACAAGCACAAGACTTTGTTTAGCAGGTCACCAAAGGATATTATGAAATGATGGATGCTTGTTGGATAGTATATTAGGGCTAATAAACATTGGTTGATATTAAAAAGTTGGTACTGCACTTTGACAATCTGGATCTGAATCAAGTACACCAACAAACCTTGTTCTATAGTTCTGTAATTCATACAAAACAGGACTAACCTTGATCCATCAAATACAATTGTCCTGGTTGGCTTCTCAGTGACCCCTGGTACTGAGATGGGCCCCTGGTACTGATGGTGATGTGAACATACTTGGTGTGTTGATCATATAAACTGGAGGAAAAAGTGTATCTTGAAAGTAGACCTAATAGACCTAAGAGACATTAGCGCGACGGACATAAAAGGTAGCCTGCTGCACCAGCTAACTAGCTTAAAACACACCCTTTGGAAACCGCTTATGGAAAACCTAATATTTCATTGTTCTTTATATGTTTTTATTCTCCTTTTTAAGACTTTGGCCAGTTTCATGATTCTTCCAGATAACACATCAATAAACATTGATGCATTTATGTGCTAAAAACATGTCAAGTAATAATCCTTCAGCGGGCTAGCTTGAGGAAAGTCAAAACATGAGAGGGTTTGAAAGTTCTACAAAGAAAGATGGAAGCTTTGTTCTCATTGACAACTGGTGAAGGGGAACTTTGGAGATATCTAGTCTCTGGTTTCGTCTCTTTGAAAGGCTGCAGCATGAAGGTCCTATCGGGAGCACGTTGTTAGCTGTCTGATGGTAAGTAGTGCTGTGTGTGTCATGCAGGACTTCTGTACTCTGGGCTATCTGATCTCCTTCCAAACTGGGCAGGTGGCTTCAGAACATAAAAGCAACTGTAACCCTCAGAAACACATGCACACACATGCACACACATGCACACACATGCACACACACATAGAAACTCACTAGCCAAACGACATGTCTTTGTGAAGTTATCCTGTGCTTTTACTTTGAAGTGAACAATATAGTAAGCTGATCTCTACAAAGCCGAATGTAACCAAAGGCGATCTCATCTTTTTGTAGCTATACGGCAAAACAAGAACATGGCTGGATGATAAATTATTTCTGGTCATCTACCTTTTGAATGTCTTTCTCTTGTGATGTTTTTTTTTCTCAAAATCATTTGTCTCCTAGACCTAGAGGCCTTAGCCGATGACGTGAGTTTTCAGGCTGTTCAACAACAATACTGTTTTAAAAAAAGCACCCAAATGTAAAAATCAAGCTTCGGTTTGCATCAATCACATCATAAGCAATGGTTCCTGATTAAATGTGACTTCCCTTGACATCAATTTCAGAAAATCAACGGCAATAAGATGCGTTTGAACCAGAGACCCCCTGCTGTCCCTGTTTAACCTGCTTTTAATGGTTGGTTACTCCTGAAGACAGACTAAATGTAATTGAGGGGCATCAGACTGCTGCTATAGCACAGATCACAGATGCAATGTTAAAATTACACTGTTTTCAAAAAGGGCTCCTTGTGTATTCCCTCCCTGCTACTCTGGTAGACAGTATGACAGCAATTATAGTGTTTAGCATCCACAACAAAAAAAAACCTTTAATCATTGCACTAATTCACATACCCCCCCATCAGAGGAAAAACACCTATTAGTCAGACAAGTGTGTGCCTGTGTGTTTTTGCCTGTGTGCATGCATGTGCAAATGAAGCGTCTTGTCCCATTTCTGTGTTTGGGCTGGTGTAGTACAATAGAGATCCTCAGCTCAGACTACTGATGACGGTGCATGGGGATAGAATGTCCTAAATCAGCCCCATCCTCAATCCCAAAGCGTATAGTAGTATACAACAATGGCTTCACCTTCAGAGCCATGAAAAAAAAACCTGGCACTCGTGTCAGGCTAATGCATCATCTGCCACTAACACAAAAGACCCTGTCAGGGAACACGCTCATTACCACTCTCCTCCACAGCAGAAATAGCCTAAACAGCAGGGCAGGCAAACAAAGGTGGTCATAAATAAGCATGTGTGGGTATATACGTTTGGTGTGTGTCATTGATATGCCGGTGCTATGGTTTTTAGACTAAGGAAGTCAAACATGATGGCCTGGTGTTTTTAACCCATGTTGACGTCATGGACGCAGGTTGCTGTATGCTCATGTGATGATGTATGGATGTGTGGTGTGTTGTGTACGAGAGAGAGAACACGAGAGAGTACACAAGAGAGAGAGAGTACATGAGAGAGAGAGAGAGAACGAGAGAGAGAGAGAACAAGGGAGAGGACAATGATGAACAAATTGTGAGAGGGATGATGAACCTGACTCACCTTAAACAAACATTTAAACACAGTGTGACAGAAGGCAGAGAGAAAGTCACTCTGCAGTGCCGGTGCCTGTGTGTGAAGTGATGAATGCATGTGTCTGTCTCACCTCCTATTAATAGCACAGAGTGGGGTGTCAACGCGAGGGAGAAGGAGAGAGCAATCTAATCTGTCGGACTTTGTCTCTCTCCAATTCTTTCCATCTTAGCAGTGGATTTCCTCAAGAACGTGAATAGCCTTTACTTGGTGTTCACTCTGTTGAAAACCAGCCAGGTTGAGGAAAAGCCAGACTTATGTCCAATCCTTTTTTCATTGTAACGCTCCATCTCACACAATGTTTGTGTGCAAACATACAAAGTGAATTATACTAAGCAAGAAGTTGTGTGAAGAGTGAGCCTGCTCAGACGCACATAAACTCTGGCATGTAAACGTGCATGACGCACCACGAGAGGGTGTGGAAATTAATTTGCTGCTAACCATCACACTGCTTAACCAGCAAAGCCATCCAGGTCAGCGACAGGGATGTTTCCTTTGAAGGATAAGTGGAGAACTTTGCCAGCTGCTTAGAAACCACACACACACAATTTTCCTTATCCTTACCTCGTGAGTTGGTAGCCAGGTCGGCTACTTTCTGGAAGGCATCTAGGAAGGCAGCCGCTGCAACAACCGTCGCTCTATCGAGTAAAAGGAGAGAACAGAAAAGTTTGAAAAATCACTTTTGCCACGTAATAAAATAGAAAATAGACAAACAAAATGGTGTGCACAAAAGGGCACAGCAAATGTGTACACACACAATGGAGTTTGACCATAGCTAGTTCACAGCGGTAATAACATACAGGTGTTGTTGGCCCAAGGCTAGGCAAACAAGACATTTTGTTTTTTCAACAGCAACTGTATATAAAGAGTAGGGTGTAGTATGAACGCATGTCTGCATGCATAGTAATACAATATATAGAGTAGTTGTGTTGGCTCAGTCTTAACAAGTTCCTGCTACACTATCTGTGGAATGTGAGTGCAGAGAGATATTCCCATCTGATGGCAAACTCTTCAGATGGGAGCTCCTTGGCAGAGACTTAAGCACCAGTGAGACCACTGATGCCCACTGTGGCCACCTACCTATAGGTGGAGATCCAATGTGTTCAAGCTGTCTAGGGCACAAAGCACGCACTTCAGTGTTTTCAAGAAGTGCTTTCACTGGTCACGTGCATCTAGCCATTGGAAGTGGAAATTAAATGTGTGGGTGTTCGTTAGCTATAAGGAAAATCACAAGTATTCGCAAATGCAAGGAATGTGTGCGCGTCTAGCCTATGTGACGCCTGAACCAACCGGTAGACACCAGGTTACCTAGAAGCAGTGCATGCAGCAAAAGAGAACAATACAACACTGAAACCTATGGAGGCACTTGGCATAATGTAAAATTGCCATGGCAAAATGTTCCATGGCAACTTGGGCCACAATGCTTGTTTGTCCTGACCTTGTTTGCTTAAAGCTGGTGACATTTTCCACTGGCCAATAGGACACCTACTACACGCACCTGTGAATTTCCATAATGCTCCGCAGATAGGCTGCCTTCACAGTCCAGTAAAAGGGAGATTTACCTGACTATATACTGTGTTTAAGAGGTTGCTATTGAAGAGGATATTAAACTACTACCTGTTGGAATTCTAGCACTTAACATTAAGTTAGTGCTGTGTCAAAACACAAACTATTTAGGAGTATAAAAGTAATTGTAGTGTTTAGAGTCGTTCATTACTGTGATGCTATATTTAAGTTGTTTTTTTGCACTACAGTTGAATTTGAATATGAAGTCATGTTCCCCCAGCAAGTAAGTGGGACACTTTGTTAAGTTAAGAGTTCAGTAAGAGTTTGTGCCCCCTCCGAGGAATCGCCACCTTAACGTGGTGGAGGGGTTTGCGTGTCCCGGTGATCCTGGGAGCTATGCTGTCGGGGGCATTAGCCCCCGGTAGGGTCTCCCAAGGCAGATTGGTCCCGGGGGAGGGGCCAGACAAAGAGCGGTTCACTAACTCCCATGACACGGCCACATGAGACCAAGAGAACCTCGCCCGGAAAAGGGAAACCGGGGCCCCCTCCTGGAGCCAGACCCGGGAGGGGAGCTCGCCAGCGAGCGTCTGGTGGTCGGGCCACAACCCATGGGGCCCGGCCGGGCACAGCCCGAAATGGAAACGTGGGGCCGCCGCCCTGTGGGCTCACCACTCGCGGGGATCGGCATGGGAGTCGGGTGCTA
>OMKN01013696.1:13702-28089 GCA_900302345.1 Melanonus zugmayeri | reverse complement strand
TTAAAGTTCTCATTTGGTTCGGATGAGCTTTCAGGATCCACCTGACTCCTCCTACACTCAAGATAGCCTACACTCCAAAACACTAATAAATACATAAATACATATTACGTGTCTGTGTGTGTGTGTGTGGCTCCGGGCGCCATTTGTAACTAACTTGTGTGACTCTCCAGTAGACTTCGTGGCGGGCCATTTGATCTACACACGTCAAAGTGTACAAATCCGGGGGTCATTTTCTACCCTGCAAGCTACATTCCCAGGATTCCGTCAGGTGCACAACAGCTGAGGAACGAGATGAGGCTTAATTGTCTCATCCGCTAAGCCAGGTCCAAAATATGCCCAAATGTCTAGATCGACCTAAAAGGTCACTGCCAAAAACACCACAACACAAAATGGTACATTTTTGGTCAAGTAAAACAACATCAAATCGTTCTTTAGTATCCAAGTGATGCATTTTGCCTGGCTTTTACCCATACATACCACACTTAGATCAAATAGATATTAGAAGGGGGAAAAAAGCATAATTGCGTCCTTATAACAAATACATTATGATTTTCAATATGATTATTATTACTTCACTATTAAATATATTCATGTATATTATTACATGTGTTTGTATATCTATATGGACAACTAAAGTTTAAAAAAGAATCCAAAGTAAAACATTTAAAAAATAAAAACAGACTAGTGTTTGGACTATTGTTTATGTGGCAGCAAGAACACAACAAGGTGCGTTAGAGCGTCGCGGCTCCTAATTGCGTCACTAATTGAGCCAGACGCGCGTTAATACAAAGTTCTGCCTTACTTTCATGTCTCCAATCACTGTCTGGAAGAGTCCCCCGAGCGCACTGCATTCCTTCTCGATAACACCCTCCATTTTTTCAGGACCGACTCCAATGGTCAGTCCGACAAGTCAGTGAGCCCCTCTCCAAGCTCTCCAAGAGACCCCCCACCCCCCAAAAAAACTAAACCAAAAAAAAGCTGGACTGTTGCAAAGATTTACGAAACAACAGCAAAAACGAAGTCGTTTACGGTCATTTCGACAGTTCTTGGCACCCAAATGGAAAAGGCAACCCTTTGGCACGTAGTAATGTGCAACACACACACGCGCGCATACACACACGCGCGCGCATACACACACACACACACACACACACACACAAAACAGCGGGTCCTTGTCCGTCGGTTCGCCTTCAAGTCGTGAAATCTGTGAGAAAAGCGCGTTTTAAATCCCCCCCTCTCCTTCTCCGCGCCGCTCGGTTAACGTCCATGGCTCGGGTGTCATCGAAACCGTCATAATAATAATAAGTTTTGAACAAAATAATAATCCGCAGTGTTCAAGGGACTTCGGTAAATTCCGTCACTGACTCACTCACTACCACCACCGCCAGCGTGTGTGTGTAGAAGAGGGAGGGGACAGAGAGAGGTGAGTCACGCGGACGCGCACAGAGGCGCGCTCACGAGTTGTTATCAATTAAACGCATATATCGTGCACGTACTTCACTACAGGCCAGACTCTAAAACTTTTACACGCGTGTAGCAATATGTAAGAATCTATTTTTGTAAACATAGTTTAACAGTAGTTTTACACACTATTAGAATATAGGCTAGTAGACTGCAAATAGACTAGTTATGTATGTTATGTATCGTTTTTTTAATTGTACACTAATTATAGTTGTAATAGACCATCTGGCTAATTTACGAACGTTACACTTTGAATTGATTGATAAGTTAATTAAAACGACGATGAGAATTAAACCCATTTAGTACCAATTAAAACCTCATCTGGTTGTGTAGCTCACTAGTGACATCTAGCGGGTGACCTGTGTAACTACAACCACATGTGCTCGTGAATAACTTTTCTATCTGGGACAACAGCCTACTTTATGGTTAAAATGTGCTTCTATTGTGTTGTATTGTATTGTGTTAGAGGTTCTTACGTTTAGGTATGGGGGTTGTGTGCTTAAAGTCTGCATCTTGGGGACACCAAAAGTATAACATTTGGTACAGGTAGGTTGTCAACATTTTTATACAATGGAAGTTGACCAAGTGGAACAAAAGAGCCCATAAAACGGAATAGCATCCCCGTGTGATTTTAACACATCTCCACAACTGCAATGGTAATTTACTAAAGCACGTCCACTGTAGGCCTACCACAGAGGATACCCATCTTATAATCTATAATTTTTTTTATAGATGGCCCATTTTCTACCAGGTAGCTTTTTTTATATTACTTTAATACTAGTCACAGAATGCAACTACAAGTTGTATTTCATGAGTGTTATTTATTGTCATTTATTAAATTTCACAGCGAAGACAGCTTTGCAAAGGGCAAAAAAACCATATAAAATCTATTTTTATAAAACTGAACATAGCATGAATATGAGTGACTATAAGTATATTATATAGCTAATATTTAATTAGTGCAAATGCAAAAACTAACAAATAAATCATCTAATGATGAGTAAATAAAGATAAATATTTTTAAACAACCGTTGGTGACACACACGCAACATAAAAGCTTTGCTTTTGCACCAAAGTCCTATGAAGTGGGGAGGTGGGGACTCTTTTTTGACGTCTTTTTGAGATTTAAATCACAAATATTTTTTGGATAGA
Organism: Melanonus zugmayeri; assembly: GCA_900302345.1. NCBI lineage: Eukaryota > Metazoa > Chordata > Actinopteri > Gadiformes > Melanonidae > Melanonus > Melanonus zugmayeri. The sequence goes on along the minus strand of OMKN01013696.1, from coordinate 25,476 downwards.
GATGCAGTCATCTAATAATTCTAGTGCATTATTATAATAGGACACACTTTTTAGCACCAGAACAAGGAAAGGGGGAGGGGCTTGGTGTTCGTACTTTTCCATGTTCTTTCCAGCAGGTGGCGACACCCTCATCACCTGTAAAATGACTTGTGTCCATTACCTCGCTGTCAATGATACACTGGCAAATTTGCGGAGGTAGTGGAAAATAGCCAAAGTGGATTTGGTGTGTGCCAAACAAACCTGTGTAAAAAAACTCACTCAAAAAACTCAGTCTCAAACAATCAGAGACTGTAGGTAACAACAAAAATGAAATTATAACCATCTCCATAATTAGTAAAAATATTCATCTGCACTGCCTCAGAAGGTTGTTTGTGTAACAGGGCGCCTATATGCAAGACTTATGGAAGATAATGAGACATTATCAATTATTTTCATGTGCATTCAGATTTTTTCTATATTCTTGAAATCTTTCTGGCTATTCACATTTATGCATGTAATGGAGCCAATTGGGACAGTGAAAAGGGACTGGTTTGCGTCATATAAGCAAGTTACTTTTGTGATATGTTACCTTTTAAGTATGTTCTAGTTTCCATTCAGGAAACAACAAAACATGAACTGACCTGTACTGACCAACACAGTAGCTCTTCATAATGTTACTCGGAGCTCTGCATATTGTTACTGATATGATATGGAAATCATCATTATACAAAGTTATGCAATGGTGGTGCAAGCAGTTGATGGAAGTACAGTTGTTCTGGGTCACATCATCCGCCATCTTTTGAAGCCCATGAACAGACTGAAGCCATAGCACAGTGTCACCACGAAGGAACATATCTGGAAAAACAAACAAGGAGAGAGCAGATTAGATGGCTATTTTTTGTATCTTAGGCTAAACTAAATGCATTTGTTAGAACTTCTTCCAAGGCTATGTTCGATTCACGAGTGTGGTCACAGTTCAAAATGTGTATTCAACATGTCTATTGAAACCTCACATCCTTTTATCTGCTTGTAACAATTTTTGGCAAATTATCTCGATATACATAAAAAAGGGTGTAGGTATCCTATAAATGTGCTGAAATAATGTTGGTCGGTATTGTACAAGAGGAGTGAAAACCTATGATAAAAATCACTTCATGCTGTGTGCACATGGCCATCTGTAAAACCAAATTAAATCCTGCACGACCAGTTTACATGAGGGCAGAGACAGGGCGGCGTCTCGGCACCACCAACATAAAACCAGTAATAGGCAAGACGAACATTATGTACTGTCATTGCAACATGGATAAGTGTGTATTTTTTAATGACACAATATTGTCATGAACATTGACTTGAGCTGAAAAAAGACATTTAGGGTTTTATCTCCTCCATGCTGCAGTAGCAATAACAGTAGCTCAAACCTTTACTTGACTTTATACTCGGGACGGTTGTTTCCCTTCGCTAGAACACAAACATAGCATTCAAATGGTAATTTTTTTTAATGGGACTAGCGCTCACCGTGGCTACCACATTAATACTGTATTGCCGCTGGTCCAGGATGGTGAAGACATTGCCCCGGGGGTAGGTAATACACAGGATCGTTTCAGTGTTGTTCAGGTGCGTCCGGATGTGGGCCCCGCCGTTAGCCGCTGTGGTGGCCGCCTCCAACACGAAGGCAGCGAAGTAGAAGAGCAGAGCCACCAAGTGATACAACACATCCTGGTAGGGAAAGAGAGGGGGCAAATCAATGAGTCAGAGAAGGAGTCAATGTACAATATAGCGGTTCTATGGGTTTGACTATATTTTTAGTACGGCTCTCTGTCCCAAGGAGGAATGGTTTGGGGTTTTTTTGCGTTCAATTCAGTGATCAGATCTGGCAAAAATCTTGTATATGTATCTTCTATTTTTTACATCTAGCATAGATCTCATTTGATCTTGACTTAGTGACCCAGTGGCAATGCTGGTAGTAGGAGAGAGAGAGAGAGAGAGAGAGACAGAGAAAGGGAGAGAGACAGAGAGAGAGAGAGCGGGAGAGAGAGAGAGAGGGAGAGAGACAGTGTGCGTGTTGTTGACACGGTGCGCTTGGCAGGGACAACAAGGCAGGTCTTTGTTCATATTCTTTTTTTTTTTTTTTTTTTCTGAGCTCATCACCCATGAAAGTCATTGTTTGGGAGAAAACAAACAAGAGTACATGCCCTCAGCACCCTGGGGAGAAGGGGCCGGAGCCTGGGGCTACACTCTCACACTAGATGACACAGAGACAACACAAATCTCACCCAGACATGGCACTGTTGTAAGTGCAAGTGTTGTAATAAGCTAATGCAATGTACAGAGGCATTACAATCATTAAGGCGCTACGTTTGCATATGACTATTGTGTTTTTATTACCAATATTGCACAATATACAATGTACTTCATATGTTGTATTATGAGACAGATGCCTTCTCCTGTTCTGCACAATTAACTGTATTCACATGTATTGTATGCATTTGTATAAGTGAACTCTCAGCACTTTCATTGTTCTCTGTGTGTTTTATTGTGCCATGGACTGTGTTTAAACAATGTGTCTCACAGCCAAGGTCAACTTTTTTTTCCTATACGTTTTGCAGACCACTATGTAGTGCAGGCAGACCTATTCTCTTACTCCTAGCGGAAAGAACAAGGCTTAATGCCAGCCTGCTGTTTAATGAGTCGCCAGCCTTGAATAGATGGCTGCCAGAGGAGGTGTGAGAAGTGGCTCCACAATACGTGTGATCCTTTCAAGACCCAATTATTGACCCGGAAATAAGTCGACGGTGAAAGTCAATGGCGGTAAAAAGGATGAACTTAGCAAGTCAACAAAGACAAAATCACCATGCTTTAACTCACGGTCAAGACCTGAGTTAACCTCTGTGTCAAAGGTCACAAATCAATTTAGCATGTCACACTGTGTCTGGATGGTCATATCATGTGCGATGCTAAACAGAGAGCTTACAGACGCTACTACAACTACGGTTGCAACACAAATCAACAATAACACAAACCGATAGCCTTCGCAACACTGTCTTGTATAGCCAATACAAAGGGATAACATCTAAATAATGTGCACTGATATGCATTGCAACCCTTTGCGAGACTCAGAGGAGCTCAGTGTTTTACAGAGTTTTGGCACAGCTACCCCTCTGAGAGCACAACTAATCCTAAACCACCGCAAGGCAAACTAAAATGACCTCTAGCTTGAACCTGGCTTAGTCATTAGTGGTTATTGTGTATTTAAGCAAGCAGTTTTGACAGTTTGACTAAAAGGCAAGCGGGGGAACCGAGTTTATATGGTCAAACAAGTCAAAATCAGAGTTATACAGAAGCAGAATGCAAGTGTAACCCCTATTTGTTACAGTCTATGGTATCCACCAACTGTTTGAAGGGGTTGAGATGATTAGGGTTAGGGAACTGCACTACATGATAACCTGAATGAGACATTCAACACTTTAAAAGGTAGTACTCCATGCCTTGTAAGCAAAATTAGGATGTCAAGATTAAGATGATGAAATTATGTGATAAAAAGAGGTGTGTTTGCATCTGCAAACATTCAAATGCAATATAAATTCTTAACTGTGGGGGCAGGCAGCACTCCTGTTGAAAGCCACAGAGAACTTAATTGCGCGTTACTTGGCTGCCCTGTGACCGTTTGTCTTGAGCAGGACAATAAACACCTCCCACCTGAAGCGTTTTATTTTTCATTCATGGGCTTTGTTCAGAAACAATAAGGGGTAGTCAGGCGGCCATCATGGTATGTCTTAAGAGACGGTTTCACCACCTGGATGATGAGTAGTAGGTGGTGTGTGTGTGTGTGTGTGTGTGTGTGTGTGTGTGTGTGCGTGTCTGTGTAACGGTGTGTGAGCTCAAGTTGCACCGAAGAACAAAGAAAAACACAACACAACGGCCGCTTAACTGCCTTTTCCTATAGTAGAGTGGGCTAAGCTGCTGGAGGATGGAAATGAGGACCAGAGTTTGAGCCCCGTGGTGGTGAACTCGGGAGGAAGCAACAGAAAGTACTTTGCCAGCATCAGTGCAAGTTGGTTGCGTGTGTGCCTGCGTGCGTATGCTTTTCCTATGTTCCCACGAAGTAATAAGTATAGGTTGAAGAGTTGGTAATCGGGCGGGGCCAGCGTAACAAGCTGGATTGAAAGAGCACTTCCTGTGCTCTTTCAATCTAGAACCTGTTTCCTTCACTACACCAAAAATGGCTGACCTCAAATTCCTCAAAACTAATTTGATCAACATACAAATACAAACACTGCATTACACTCAGAAACCTAAAAGAACAAACTACAAACTTCCAGTCAAGATAGAAGTGACTCTCTAATTTTACTTTACTTAATACGTTTAGGTTAAGTTAAGCAACCTTAAGTTAAGGTTGCGGTTAATGTTTTTCAACGTTCTACTCGCAACTTTTCCATGTCACATTTCACGAATCATTCAATCAGAGCTGAATCCTTCCAGTGAGAAGTTTCCATACCAGGACGTTCCAGTCTGTGTTGATGCGGTCCGCCAGGCCGGTGATCAGCAGAGCCAGATACGTTGAGGAGAGGAAGAAGGTGAGGAGGGACACGAACATCACCCAGCCCTGCAACAGAGGCACCGGTACGTTGGACGCGGCCACCAGGATCCAAACCAGCCCCCCAATGACCTGCAGACAGACAATGAATCAATGTGGACTACTGTTAGTGTTAGGAAAAGAGAGAATACGTCGGTATGCTATTAAACATCAGGTTTCAGTCAGTTCACCAATGGATGGATGTTGTGGTTTTGATTTTGGTACATTGCCTGAATAACTATTGTATTTCCACATAAGAATGCTTGCTTTGGATAAAGAGTATAATGGTGTGAATATTAGTGGAAAAATGATGGAAAAAGTAATGATGAATGATTGGTTATTATCTAAAATGATTAAAAAATGTTAAATGTAGTATTGACTTATTTGCGGTCTCATCTTAAAGACATTTAAATTCTCCATTTCCTCCTCAACCTGCCTGTGTGTATAATCACCTTATGGGGATCTTTAGATTCATGTACTGCATGTAATTTCCCTTTTTTCTTAGTAGTAGTCTTTCTTTGTACTACTGGCATTTAAGGTTCACCGAAGGCTGACGGCAGTAATATATGAACATACAGTACACAAAGTAGGGAGTAAGCCTATAGACAGGTTCAACTTACTGCCAGCCACATAGTTTAAGTTTACAACATGATGACATTAAGAAAGATAGGTAATCATGCATATTTAACACCCACAACATCAATGGTTAGAGGACAGATATGAGCCAGATATCAACCTGGATAAATAAAGGTTACAATAAATTCTGTATAAATAAAGGTTGGTACAGAATTAAATGCAACATAGTCTCCAGAACAGAAAATATGTCAAGGGATATAAATGTAGGAGGTAGGGCCTTTATTAATTTCTACCCTTGACCTAGTAAGACAGTTGCACAGTAACATGAGTTGGAGGGGTAGATTTTGCATTGGACCTTCAAATAAAACTAAATCATGTAATGCAATGTATTCTATATATCTATATAGATATGTATATGTATATATACATATACATAATTTAATCTACTGTAATGTTATGTCACGTCGACTACTGTAATGTTTGGACTTTGGGCTGCAGGGTTAGGGTTAGGGTTGCCTGGTTATATGTCGTCCAATCAAGAGGTGGCCATGCCAATCCCTCAATGCACTCACTGTTGGAATTTAATAATAACCACGATGACATGTAGGCCTAATAGGACATAGCATAGGATACTTATATGATTACCCTTATGAATAATCAATCATTGTTTGAAACATGCAAGACGCATTGTATTTATTATTAATAGGCCTGATTTATAAATGAGTTATTATAGGTTACTTTCAGGTTGACTTTTCGATAGACCTACTTTGGTAAGTAGGTTAAGTAGCCAGGGAATCTAATTTTAATATATGCAAATGAGAAAAACTGCTGTAAAAAGTACCAAAAAAATGCATCACTTACAATTTCTAAACAGATAAGCGCTCCGGAATACGTCCTCAGTATCTCCAGGCCCAAAGGTAAGGAAATAGTCGGCGCTGGGAAAGTAGTGGCCGCGGGGTTCGGAGCTGCGGGTTCCGACATTATTATTATTATCTGCGCCCTCTTTCCTTCTCTCCTTCTCTTCCTCCCTTTCTCCCCCCCGAGATCCCCTACAAGTGCTTCTTCTCCCTCCTCTTCTCCCTCCCGGGCTGAGCTTCAAGGAGCACAGATGCGTCCCCCGGTTTAAACAAAAGACGCGAGAGAAGAAATGGGTGCCAGGGGAAATTCCTCCGGAGTCATGTGTCCTCAAACAGGTCGGGCAGGTGCAGCGGCCACTCCCTGGATCTCTCTTTCTCTCTCCTTCTCCACGCTTTTAACGTGGGACGAGGCTGAGAGAGAGGATCCTGAGTTGTAGCGTTATCCCGGTCTACCGCAACGGTGATTTCCGGTCTCTTACTTTGCTGCGAGCTGTGTACGCCCAGTTATCATTCCCCGGAGCGAGAAGAATGGGAACATGACAAGCACAAGGATACAAATATAAAAATAGTTTCGACGATGACTTTGACAACGCAACGTCCGAAACGGATATCCCCGGAAATCCCGCCCACTCTCTTTTTCTCGTTTCTCGCCACTAAACCCGTGTAACTGAAAGTCCCGCCCTCTCTCTCTCCAATAACGCTCATTTGGAGCATCCCGTCCCAGGCGTTCCGTCGTGAGCGGAGGACGCTTGGGAACGAGGTTAATTTGAGCCATTATTTATTGTTTAAGATGAACATAGTGGAGCCTCCTTCCCTGCTGTAAGTCATGAAACGTTTATTGATTCTGTATTGTTCGAAACACAATGGCCTAAGCGTACTTATTAACTTTATAAGCTCAGAGTCGCTCTGGGAAGGTCAATATTTGCTTAACTGTGTGTGTAAACCCCAAGGTTAGAGAAAGGACAGAGTGAGAGAGAGAGACAGAGAGACAGAGAGAGAGGGAGAGAGAGAGCAGAGATTTACAGGTTCAGGGGTTTTTAACAGCAACATGTTTACCTGTAGGCCTATTTTACACCAAAGTTTTAGAAGCTATAGGCCTATTTTCCATCTAATTACATTCAATATACCTATAATGTAATTAAACTCTAAGATATATTTATTTAAAATAACCTTAAGGCTAATATATCTTTCTAAATCGTTTTTTGAGGTTTCTGAGAATGACTGCCAAGCCATTGTTAATGATTGGTCGATTTTTTTTACATTTTGTAAATATAGACACACTATTGACATAACCTTACAAAGAGCACCAGGAGCATAGCACAGTATTTTTGTTTCTGTCTAGCTTCTGGTGGAAAGGCTGACCCCTAATGTTAGCAGAATCAATAAGATCTAGGAGTGTTGCTCTTGCGTGTTTTACATTCATGGTGTTGATGGCTGTATCCCTGAGAAACAGGCATGCTTGTTTTTTTTCATTAGCTTATTCCAACATATGAGAGAAAGGGCATGAAAGTAAGCGGGAGGACGTGTTTATGTATTTGCCACAGCCTTCTCGTCTTCACTTGGAAAGTCTCTTCTAATCCCTAATCTGGACAACAATAAATAACCTTTTTTAACTTTTAAGAAGAAAAGGAAAAATGAACAACTTTGCAACATTGCATCCAAAATAAATGAAAAATGGATTCCACACAAACCAGCAACAATACATTTTTAATATTTATTGTCATGAATAATAATAAAACAAAATAGTGTGAGAACAATCCTTGAAAGGGTTAATGTTACTGTGGAAAATGCACATGTCCAGCTAGTGGTGTTAGTCGCAGAGTAAATCAAAATCAAAATTAAAATAAAAAAGCAACAGACAAAACGTTCGACGGCCATCTTAGATTCTGAGAAGCCCTTTGGCATTTCGCCTCATCAGGCCACTCCTCCCGTCAACCTTGTGTGGCACCTCCACCTCCTCCTCCTCCTCCACCACCACCACCGCCGCCTCCCCCACCTCTTCTCCTGCTCTTGGGGAACTCACAGATGTAGAACATTGCAAGGTCGCAGGTCGCATGGCCCCAGCTGCCCGTGGTGAGCAGCTCCACGCAGCTGGAGTTGTTGCTGGTAGGGGGTCCCGGGCCCCAGGCCGCGAAGCCCCCCAGAGGGCTGGAGTCCGAGTACACGTACTCCTCCTTGGTCTTCGTGCCATCCTGAGGACATTGTTGTGGAACATCGAACGTTTCAAGTTTCAAAAAGCTCACTATGGAACTACCTCAAGGGAGGGCTTACACAACGTTTCAATGGGGACTTATTCACCTAACGGCCATCTTGGTTCTAAATGCTAGCAGGGTGGGGGGGGACTGACGGCGGAGCTGTGTTTAGAACCAAGATGGCTGCTAGGTGAATAAGGCCCATTTGAAACGTTTTGTGAGCCATCCCTTGAGGTGGTTCCCTAGTGAGCTTTTTCATTTGTCTGGTGTGGGGAGGGGGTTTCTAAAGGGAAAATCCCACATGTGATCTCAATTATAAAGATACACTGGAACACAAAACATAGCTTATTGAGTTGAAACTGTTTCTAATTGGCTCAAATTGATGCCAGGACAAGTGACATTACCAGGCACCAATTCGAGCCAATTGCAATCTGGCAATTATTTCTCAAACCAGAGATGGCGCTGTCGCTGAGGATTGATTTTATTTAGTTTAAAATATCTATACCTATGTACCTTATACAAACACAGTTTTTATAACCAAAAGCGTGTATCTATATCTTATTGGCTGACTGTGGTCATTCCTATCGTCTGTCCACTCACCATACTCTGTGTCTTTAGGCCAATGAACACTCCGGTCAGGCCGGCGCGGCTGATATAGTCGGCCAACAAGCGGTTGGCGTCTCTGGTCTTGGGCATGGCCAGGGTGCCTCCCCTGAGCTTACAGTTGACCAGGGCCTCCCTGAACCTCCGGGGCTCCTTCACCAACAGGTAGTACCTCTCCTCCGTCTCCCTCAGGCCCAAGAGCACTAGAGCAGCAGGCAGGCAGAGCAGGTGTTGGAGGTTATTAGTCCCTTTTTTTGGCTGGACCACAGGGATCAGACTTCACTTGTCCGTGACTGAGTGATGAAAGTTCACTGAGTGATGAAGTTGTGACTGAGTGATGAAGTTGTGACTGAGTGATGAAAGTTCACTGAGTGATGAAGTTGTGACTGAGTGATGAAAGTTCGCTGAGTGATGGAGTTACACAATTGGTGTGACCTAGTCTTGTTCATTCATACATTTGGAGCATAACTGTATGTATAAAGTACTGCTAGCGTTCAGGTTCAAGTCAGTAAACAGAAGAGTAAACAGTGTGGAAAAACAGAAGAGACATGTTTGATAGTTAGTAAACACATGCCTTCTTCATGTTATGATTTAAACTATAGCTATGTCACAATATAAGCCATCATAACATGGAATAGGCATTTGTTACCCACATGTTCACACAAGTGACTATTATTTGTTTTCCCCCAGAACTTGAGATTACCATTCTTTACAAATTTGGCAGAATTTTCCAGTCTGCCAACGTTGATGTCCAGTTGTCCGACCACCTTCCGGTACCGTCCACAGTCACATGTCGTACCTGAGCGGTCAACACGCAACCTTTCATTCTCTGCTTTTCATCATTTACACACGGTTCATTGTGTTGTAGCGGTTGCATGCTTGATTCCAGATAGTTAATTGCCGTGTCTAATGGTGTTTGGATTCAAAACAACAGAAGAGCAAAATGTAAACCTGATGTTCTTGCTGCCAGGCTTACATTTGGGTTGAGTTCCATTCATATGAATTATGATGTTGTAATACACAAGGAGTGGCTCTTTGTGTATTACAACATAATAATTCGTCATCGCTGTAAACTACTAGTTCAACAGAGTAAACATGCTGCTGCAATAATAATTAATATATGCTAGAAAAGTTATTAATCATGACTCATTTTATAGTAGGTTTGGAAAATATGATTAGAATCACCGGGTTTCCCTTGTAATCCGGATGGTCCAGTCAAACCCGAATCACCTTTCTCACCTACAAGATGAAGAAAATAAATCAGCTCGATCTAAGACCTGCACCATCCAGACCATGTATTTTCACGGTCTAGTTTTACATTATGTCTGCTGGAGACATGGTTTCAGTAGGTTGGTGTAGTAATGAAATCATGCCAATAGAGGGCAGTGCCACACTCAGAGTAGGGAGAATAGGCCATGGGTTTACACAGCAAAACATTGACTTCAATGCAGCAGTTATTTTCCCAAACGGCAGTTACACATTTAGGGGAAGTGGGCTCACATACAAACATTACCATGGTTGTTTTTGAGGAAGACAAGATTGTACCTGTATTGTACCTGTGCTCTAACTGTGATTTCTCTCTAACCGCCATATTTCACAATGTAGGCCAAGTTATAACCTTCCACCAGAGTCACATACAATAAGCTTACATTCAAACAAACACCTAAAACTTGTATATTAGGCAGATTAGAATGACCTTTACTATGATGTAATACACTTAATTAAAAAAAAGGAATAAGTAGAGCTTTTGAAATGCATTCCCAAATTTGGTTTATTAAACACTCAAATATCACCACATATTTGAGTATGGTTGATTCTGTGGCTTATTTGCTATTTTTTCCATGGAAAGTCAATCCCTAATATTTTTTATCATGTAATATTTAAGACGTAGCTCATTGTCGAATCACATAAAAAGACAGACAACACACAGAAATATAATAGAATAACCAAAGTACAGTTTTCATACAGTGATTGGCCAGTGATGGCCAACACATTTGGCTCACAGATTGTCTACATGTGATATCTATGTCTATGTGAAGAGGGATCTGTAGGACTATTACTGTTAGCCTACTAGAGCGTGGCCTGAGAAGGCCCTAACCTCCTTAATATTATACATACTCCTCAATTATCAGGCAAGAAGGTCTTCTCTCAGGTAAACCTATGTCACACCACATTATGACCTTATTACTCTCCTACACGGACAGACAGACACAAGATTCTAAAAGATGATCAGTTATGATTGTGTTACCTCTGTCTCCTATTGGTCCCATCTTCCCTGTGTGACCACGCTCTCCCCGAAGACCCTTCTCTCCTGGGGCCCCTGTACGGCGAGAGAGAGAGAGAGAGAGAGAGAGGGAGAGAGGATTATTGGAGAAGTGCAGAGAGAGAGGGAGGCATAGACATAGAACGACGATTTGAGAAAGAATATCACAAAAAGTTACATAAAAAATGGAATGAAGAGTAAATTATAAATCTTATCTATTCTCATGTAGATGTAATTCTCAGTTAATATGAATATGTGGAATTCATATCAGACACCAGGTTATGGTTCAATGACCTTAACTAACCTTAACAGTGGCTTATAGTTAGGTAGCACATTACCAACTGAGGGAAGAAAACTGAGGCAGAAAATGGATCGATTGAGAGGAATTGTAAAGTTTGCAAGTGAGAATATGAAAAGTATTACATCCATGGGAAAATAACTGGGAAGACGCTTTTTTTTGGATGATTCCCAAGCGAGTATTTCCTCAGGAAATCATCCGTCTGTAAATCAAGAACGTCTGGAAGAAATGAACAAAATGCTAAGGGACACATCACAGCAACCCAGCTGCAATTCAGAGGGATTTTCTTGTCCTCACGCAAAGCAAAGTCATTCACACAGCCACGTGGAGCCTTAAGGCGCATACAAATACATTGAACCGCTAAATGACTCCCTTTTCCCCACTGTTCCACTCGTTCGCTTCCCACAGGAGCGGTGGACTGTGTGAGGTCTTG
>OMKN01013690.1:0-12041 GCA_900302345.1 Melanonus zugmayeri | reverse complement strand
AGCTCAGGAGTCGGGCTGCTGGCAGCTGAGATGAAAGATGCAAATTTCCAAACAAGCGTTATTTGGATAAACTGATTAGATATCCTGAATCTACATGGTTACTTTCTCACGTGAAAAAAATATTAAAACTTAATAAAGTGACATATTAACAGCCCCTAGAGCGGACATTACAACAGTTTGCAGCCTGCGGTTTCGAAAGCAGCCGAACGCTCTCTCTCTCATGGGATGACGTCTTTGTGACCAATCAGCGGTCTGCTCATTTGCATAACAGCACGGATAGACCCCTTGGTTCCTGCTCGCAAAGGGTAGCTAAAATCGGCACGGGTACTGCAGCCCGGCATGGGTCAGGTGGCAGTGGAAACACGAAAAGCACGGATGAGCACGAGTTCCGGTACGGCACGGCATGATAGTGGAAAAGCGGCATATGTCTCTCTATACATTCTTCATATGAACCTGGGTCTGGCCGCCTGTTCCTCATTGTGCTGGTGGCTGCAAAAAACAGCTCAGATCAGTTCACGTGAGTGAACTGAGAACGGCCACTGAAAGGCCATTTTATTGATGGTTACACAGATGAAGCTAAAGATATCTTGTATCATGTTCTCAAGTTTGAGCTAAAGCAGTCTCTTGTGATCTTCTGAAATGTTGTAGGCGAGTCCCGGAGTGGAGATGATATGCAAGGTCACAAACAAACTAGTTCAGGAAAAAACAGTAGAGGAGAAGAAAGACTATATTCTAGAAGGTTTTCCGTTATTCTTTAGGCAAAATCTGTCCTTAGTTACATTAGTTTTTTGTTCTCATGCACGCACACGCTCACACACACACACACACGCTCACACACACACACACGCACACGCATGCACGCGTGCGTAGAGACACACACACACACACACACACAATCAATTATTCACAGAACATGTCTTTGAAAATAAGGGCAGCATCAATATTTCATTTTATTTTTTATCTTTAATAAATCCTTACTTAGCAGGGCATCAGCTTTGAAGCATGGCCACAAACTACAAACACTGAGTGTCAAATCTAAATCTACATCGGTTGTGCTTTGTAAAGGAATGGTTAATAGAATGTATTACATGTAAGAATAACCGTCTAGAAGCACTTAATAGAAGCAGATTTAGGAAGCTCCCCTTTTGGAGCTGCCATTTATTGTTGCAGTTGAATCAGTTTGCTTTTTAATTGTGGAAAATGTCATTTTTGTTTGTTTGACTTCATGAGTCCATTGGTTGGAGCTGCTGGAGCTGCTGGGGCTGTCATGGCGTTAGTGACAGACCGCCCCCTGCAGGTAACACATATGTTGGCATGGTTTGAAGAAAACTACGCTCAGTGCCAAGAGGTCTAGCCTGGTGGAGAGTGAGCGAGAGAGAGAGAGAGAGAGAGAGAGAGAGAGAGAGAGTACCAGGTGCTCCACTGGCTCCCACAGGTCCTGTCCTGATGACCAGATCAGCAAACCCTTGATTTCTAGTCTTTTCATGGCTGCACCAGAAGCCCTGCTTAGCTCCTCAAATTAAATTCCTGAATATTCATAAAGGTACACATCAACGAGACACATCAGAAATTAGATCACTGAATGTCAAGGTAAGGCAAGTTCTAGATTTAAATGCCCTATCTACACTTTGAATGGAGGGGGAAAATCCTATTTTCTTTTGCAACACCTTGAATTTGGCTTGAATCTCTTGAAATTGAGTTGTGGCTTTGTTGGCAAAATGGATTTGGATTTAAGTCTCCCCCAGAAAATTAGATTACGTATATTAAATACAAGTGCAGTGGGGGGTTTGAACTGAGGCCTGTGGTTTTATTAATTCTTCCCGAGAGTACCTGTATTCGGCGGGGTGGGGCTTCCTATTAACTGTTACACCACCGAAAGGCATGCTGGGTGCAGCTCGCTCTCCGTAACTCACTACAGTACAAGAACACATGAAGAAAGAGGTTAGAACAAGGAGGATGGAGTTCATTTTGTTATGTTATGTTAATGAAGAGGCTGGCGTCTGTTCAAAAGTTTAATGAAAGTGGAATATATACGGCCCAATGTTAGTGCACTGAAACAACAAAAAAAGATAACATTTCAGTACATTAACTAAATCCTCTAAAATAATTGCAATAGCAATCCACAAAAAAAGTGATTTCTTGAAATGACAACACACCATTTGAGCAAAAAGTCTAAGTGCGTGCAGATCAGTTAACAATGAAAAAGGGAAGCAGGGTCTTCTGCTTTTCTGTAAAAAACCGTCACTTGTGTGTACAGCAGCTATACAGCCTCAGGGTCATTGAGCAGAAATGATTTTACGGAAAATCAAAATGTAAAACTCTCGTAGTGGAGTCCAAAAAGATATCAACCTTCAAATCCTGTTTTTCACACTCTAGAACATGCATCACCCAATCCTCTTCTGAAAGACCCGGCGACATATTTTGTTGTAGGCCTATATTGTAAGTGAAATAATATATTTATATGCTCACATACATACATATAACATTTGGGGTCAGGATAGAGTTGTGCAGTTTAGGGTGTTTGACTCCCAGCCGCAAAGTTCTGGCTTTGATCTCTAACTTCCACAAATCTACCTGTAGGCATCCTAAAGCAAGATACCTCACCCCCCTACCTGCTCCTTAATGGCATCTCTCTACTAAAGACAGGAATCTCTGTCTGTCTGTCTGTCTGTCCGTATGTCCTTTGCATATCTCGGGAACCGTTCACCCGATCTACTTCACACTTGGCGGGTGTGTGGCTGGAGACCCAAGGGGGTGCAGTGTCGAATTTGGTGTAATTTGGACTTGTGACACGGTTAATATTAATAAACTTTGAATAAACAAGCGATCAGCCACTCTGGTCTACAGCGGCGAGGCGGGGCTTCCTATTAACTGTTACACCGCCGGCATGCTGGGTACAGCTCGCTCTCCGTCGCTCACTACAGTACAAGAACACATGAAGAAAGACGAGACCGGAGATGTTACATTGAAGCAAAGTGTTGTACGTTGTCCATTTTGTTTCACTAAACTCAAACATTTCAAGCACCAGCAATGTCACTTTTGGAATAAATGCTTTTGTTCCGGAAATAGCCTGGTCCAAAATGGCTAAATAGCCTGGTCCCAAATAGCTAGCTGTTAGCAATGACAGCAGCCAGTTGATTATCTCACATTCGTTGAATGCTATCTAATTAAAATGGAAGGAGTCTCTGTATGTATGTATGTCTGTCTGTCAATTTTCTCGACAACCGTTCGTCCAATCGACTTCACACACGGGGGTGTTGCTGAGGAAGTGCAGTGTCGAGTGTGAAGCTCGGATCTACTTTTTACTTTTTTGTTTGTTTGGAAAATCTAACGAGTAGAAAGTACCAGTATTTGTGTTCAAATGTACTTCGTAAAAGTACAAAGTAGTCAGAAAAATAAGTACCTACTCCGAAAAGTACGAAAGTACTGAAAAATCTACTTAAGTACTGTAACGAAGTAACTTCCCATCCCTGATAATAGCTAGAGAGGGTTTCATAGGAAATAGGTCAATTGCCTTCAATCAGAACAGTATTTAACGCCATCTGCTGGCTGTATGGTGCAATTGCTTGATGTCATTCAATTCTATTCGCCCTGACCGTTCAATAGAGGGGTCAAATGTCAAAATTGAACAATGGGTTCTCGAGATATCCACCTTTTTGTGTCTCATCACGTTTGTTAAAACCTCTCTATCTTTTTTGTACTTCACTTTATTGGCATCACATCTTGACCCAGGTACTCATCAGATGTTGTGCTATGGCCCCATAATACTGAGCTACCAACTGATAATGCACTGGGTGGTATTCACTCTAAAACATGACATTTATTTCAGGCGGAAATTAAATCTTCCATTTATGTTGTGTTCTAGCTTCATTCACTCTGACCCAGTAGCATCCACATGGATTATTTCACACAGGTGTTATCTTTCTTTTGGTACATATTATAGCCCTTGTAGTTGTGGAGATATACTCTATTTACTTTGGGTATTTTATTTTTGGCAAAAACCTGAGAAAGGCCTCATTATACATCCTGTAATTGTAGATGTTTAGATGTTAGATTGCAGCAGCTGCAGAGACTATAGCTCTTTACAGCGCTGAAGGATATTATATATATGGGCTCTTAGCGAACGTCAAGTTAAAAAGAAAACCTCAAGGTTACTTGTGTCTCATCCAAGCGCTGCTTGCCCAGCAGTGCTTTCATAACGTGATTGCGTCAAAAAAACAACCCACACAGAATCAACATGTGACGACAGACGATGATTATACTAAGGCATGGAGCAGTTTGGTGGGCATTCCAGGAAAATCATACAGTGTTCCCGATAATAATGATGACCCAGGTTGGCAGGGGGCATGGATGTGTTGGTTGCACGCAGGTCCAAACTGCAGCTAACCCTATGTGTCCCAGCATAGAGTTGCGTACAAAAATGTGAATAAGTTGCCTGAGTGCTGAGCCTGACTCACTTCCCCAACATCCTGCTATCAGCTGTCTGTCCTTCATGGGGAAAGGGGAAATTCCCTTCTATCTTTCCCCTTTTTTTCTCAACTCCTGGATCCCTTTTCAAAGTCCCCAGAGACACACAGGCTATTAGACATTGTTAATATGCATCCCTATACTGCTATGCTGCAGTTCTGCTTGGCCAAGTCTGTTGTCACAAAGCCCCTTTTACACTGTAAGGCGCTGTTCTGTATTTTCCTTTTCTGTTCCTCATTTGCTTGACACAAAACAGATTTTTATTTTTGTAAAATAAAGTTATGACGGTGTTGTTACAACCATACAACACTAGTTAAATATAATATTATTCAGTTGCAATAAGCGCTACATTATGGTCGGTCCGGTCCGTCTGGTCACTCCCTGTGGCTGTGTGTGTGTGGGGGGGGAACAACCATAAACCCCCACCACTCATGCCTGGTAGACATTAGTCTTTAACTGCGGTAGTGGGAGGTGACTTTCCATAAAGCCCCTACAGCCACACACACCAGCATATCGATGCCATGCTCCCTGCCCTGCCGCTGGAAGCCAAAGCCCTCAATAGTCACTATGTATTCATCAGTGGAATCCACCTATACTGTTGAACTGATCAGACAAAACAGATTGCGTATATTCTCACTCAACTTCAACGACCACCAACTACCCCTCCCCTCCCACGCAATCCCGTCCAACACATTCATTTCAAAATATCCGTTATAATTAAGGACAAACAGTGAGGCAAACTCGACCGCGCATTGCAACACACCCTGTGTGTTTTCTGCCACATCCTGTTTAATTCATTAGTGTCACAAAGTATGCTCAGTTCTTGGGAACCAATCATAGAAGTGATGAATTAAATGTGACGCACTACGGTGTAACTCAATTTCATTGGCTGCTAAGACAGCAAGCATATGGATGAGACTACAGTGCTGACTCTGATGGTTTGCTGGCTTGAGCTCTCCACACTGGAGTACCTTACTGATCATTATAGCGCTGCTTTTGGCCCTATTGTGCTATTGGCACAATTTAAACAAATGAAAATATATACATAAATAAGTACTACCTACTGTTACCTGATGTCAATTGTATCTGTATTGTATGCATTTTATTATCACCCAGTCTGCTGAAACAAACAACAGGCTAGGTCTAATATGACGCATGGTCTCCAGCGTCTAAAAGAGTCTGATCTGATAAAGGAAACAGTCTGTTGCTCCAGGCCAACATGATTCAGTGCTGTAGTCCCTCATGGCCAACTCCACTTACACAGCGGACTGAAGCAGCAGAAGCAGTTGGACTTATGCCAACTTTACCTGCTTGACTCACTATATAGGTGTGTTTACATGTGTCACTGTCCTGGTATCTATAGTATAGTCTCAGTTTGACCAGCTTTGCTTTATGGTCTGTCTTTTATTTACCCATGAGTCATTCTCCCAGGAAACATTGCGCTGTGTGTGTGTGTGTGTGTGTGTGTGTGTGTGTGTGTGTGTGTGTGCGCGCATTACAAATATGCAATAATAAAAACATATTAAGTGGGGTAAGGGTAACCGTGAGGAAACGCACACTCAGTAAAGCTGAGCTGGGTAAAGTACCTGGACACACTTCAGAGTAGCACGGCCACAACGCCACTACGTCAACAAACCAGTCACCTCAAAACACAACTCAGCGGAAGGCGTGAGTGGAGCTGGACGAAAAAACCAACCACAACATACACTCAGACAGGAAGTGACCCGCTAGAAACACTATAGTTTATATTGCAGCTTGAAACCAAACAGGGGTTTGTCACAATCAGAATAAAAAAGACCCAAGGTTGGTAGTAAAATAAAGGCGTGGAATTGTAAACGGAAACAAAATTGGGCAAGCTAAACCAAATCAAACCATGAAGCATGGTTTTGGTGGGATACATTTTGCTGTCATTGTGACGTGTCTTCAGTGCTCTGTTCTTAAATATGTAGGCGGTGACCTCTGAAAAGGCCAGACCCTGCCTGCCAAGGTTGCTTAACCTAATCCTATACATCCACGCTATGTTTTGGTTTTGACACGAAGGGCCCATTGCGCAACCATCATATTTTCCAGTAATGCACTGGTGACGTAGTACGGCTTCCCGGGAAGTAAGCAACAGACTCCTGCGTGGTGATTCAGACTAAATTTGGAAGCGAAGCCCAACAACAAGAACGTATATATTTTTTTAAGTGTTCTGTTCTGACGTGTTTTTGCAGGAAGAAGTGGCAGAGCCAAATGAAATGTGGCATTAACGTCCATGCAGGGAGCCGTGTTCATTAAGCCTTTGACGCCATGTGAAATCAGTGGCAGATGTTTTCAAAGCAGGCCTGAGGATGCTCTGGGGAGCCACACAGAACCAGAAATAACCTTGTGATTGTGTCTCTACAAGCACAACAACGGCATGAGATGAGAGACAGTGTGTGCCGGGCCATTCTGTTTGAAGCTGGCCCAAGATGCTTCATGCAGCGTAAATAAAACCTTGCCAGTGTACTGTAATAACGTCATAATATTCAGGCTAGCACAAAAATATATGCAGTTTTTGGTCAAATTACATTAACCTATTTCTTTTGTTACAGAGAAATGTCTGTGACAAATGAGAACCAAATAATCGGATGCAAGTTGTGTTTATCATGATGTAGATTATTGATATTTATTCGCACAAAAGCACAACTTTAATATAAATGAAAACATTTCTCCTCAGACACCATACAAACCCAAATAAAAACTTTAATGAAGATGCATAACCCCAGTAAGGTTACTGGTGTCCAGCTTTGCTGGTTAAATATAGAAGAATGTCCATAAAATGTGTCTTTTAAGATGAATTCAATTTTTTAATTTCCTTCTTTTAAATGTCATCGTTTGCTGACCTAATAAAAAGTATATCCTTAAAACACCAAAATGTGTACTACACTACTGCTGTACGTTTTTGGCCTTGAATAACCTTCAGGATTGGAGCTTGGGATTCAATATAAAATAAACACAGCTGTGTTTTGGATTTATATTTAGAACCTATTAAAAATCTAATTTCTCATTTATTTATTAATGAATATTATACATTTGTACAAGAACAAACATAAGTGGTCCCTTCTCCATTTCATTGAACAAGTAACATCCAATAAGGATGTTTGATCCAATGTAGACATTTTTGCATATTGTGAATGTTTAAGGTAATACATTTGAACAAACGTAAAGTTTTAGTTACATCTACAAATGATTTCTCCGCAAAACTTTGAATGGATATCTTGCATGTTATGGTTAGTTTTCAGTTGGAATCAGTTGAAAGAGTTGTATGTTTGACTAAATCTTGAGAAATTACTAGATACGCATATTTCAGCATGATGATTAATAGAAACAATATGTAATATTGAGGTTGGTAATTTATGTGTGTAAAGTACGTGGGTGGTATTACGCTGTGTGCCTGAATGACGTATGTTGTATGGTGCCGTTCTGTTGTAAAGTACGTGGGTGATATTACGCTGTAAGATTGTAAAGTATGAAGTAAAAGAAGTAAATGATTACTCTCAGTAAGTAATCATTTCAAACACAATACACTGTCCTGGGCGACTTCAACATCCAGTCAGAGAAGTTACACTCACCCGAATTTACAGAAACTTTCACCACATTCAACCTAACACTCTTTCCTTCTCCCCCCACCCACAAGGCCAGGAACCAACTAGACCTTGTCTTCACAAGGTCCTGCGGTACCTCGGCACTCTCTGTCACTGCGCTCCATGCTAAATGCCCTAAATGTAATGTGTAACAATAGATTAATAGGAGGTGCAATCCAATTAAGTATTTCATGTGTTTTGTCAACAAGTCTCAGCCAAGCTTTAGTGATTTTCCATTACAACAGAGGAAGTCGCCAAGATCCTCTTTATATAACAATATAACAAAACTTAGTCTTAGATTCATTACCATATAAGGCAAGCTGCAAGCTTTTGCAACTGGTCATTTGGTCATTGTTATGGGAAAGCAGTTGTGAAAAGTGCATTAGTCTCGACATAGGCTAGTAATGACGCAACATGCATTTAATTTATTTTTTACATTTCGTCACAAATATCTTTATTTATTTACTATTGATTATTTTGGTCAATCAAGTTGTGTTTCAATTATTTGTGAATAGGCATGCATGGGTCTTATTTGCTATTTTTTTTTAGAATGCAATTTTTTTTGTAAGTGTCAGATGTTAGACAAACACGGGTGTTAGACAAACAAAGGTGTTATCATGTTCCAATATTTCAGACCATACAAACACCTATTTTGAGTTTGTATGTCCAAATTCTAAATTTGAATTCAAACGCAATCAATTTCATGTAGCACTTTTTTTCAAAGCCATTGTCATTTATTGAGCTTGATGTAGACCTATCCGTGGCAATGCTACACATTTTGTATTATTCCTAAAACTGCCATGAGCTGCTATCCAGTTGACGTACATTAAAAACCACATTCCTCTGCATGAGGAAGACAATTATCTGGCTCCCAGTAGGAGTGACCCGACACAAACCCCACAGTCAGCATCTGTCTGTAACTCTTAGATGGACTTAAATGGAAATGAACTATAGTCCAAACTCTAAAGCATTGATACATGTAGTATCAATACAGCAGTTGGACATTGATACATACATAACAAGTGTAACAGGGTTTTTCACCAAACCATTAAGTGTCAATACTGTTGCCAGTTTGAAGTTAAACCTTTGTTTTTGTGACTGTATATAGATGTATTAAATAGTAGGCTATGGCCACTAATTAGTCTTAACAATCCACCCCCCTTCAAATCACAGCAAAAAGAGAACAAAAACAATTACAATTCATTGGGTTGTTGGGAAAGGCTAAATGGGGACAGTGGAAGTTCCCCACCTTAGTGTAAATGGGAGGGCTGAGGTTAGGTGTAAAGGGTGGGTGAGGTTTAGTGACTAAGACTCTATGTAGTATAAATACAGCAGTGCAGCACTAGGAGGGCACAAAGGAGAACAAGAGTCAAAACAAAATAGTGAAGCCAACACTTCATGATAGTTTACTCTACTGGGTGTTCATTTTCTCTTTTCTGCCTGAACGCTTGGTTTGATTGCTAGGTCTTTCCAGCAACATCTCCACTCGTTTTGATCTCAACATGGGGTCCTCTGTGATAGCGTTGATAGTTTTGGGGATGTGCACAATGGAGACGTGGAGCCTTCCCGTCAAGTCCGTGTTCGTCACCTTCCCCGGAGATGTCATCAAAAACATGACTGACGTGGAGATGGCAGATGTAAGTAGCAGGTGGCATGATCATTTGTTTTTGAATAGATGAACATTCCCCCCCCACAAAAAAACCATTGGAGACTGCGAAAACTTGAATTGAGATGCTCACTGTTTGGATGCCAATTTGAAAATGCAGTTTGCATTCTCAAACCTGTTCTAATTTGCATGCGTCTGATCTTTGTGTTCTCTACCCCAGAAATACCTGAAGAAGTTTGGCTACTTGGACACTCTGCAACGCAGCGGCTTCCAATCCCTGGTGTCCACCACCAGGGCTCTGAAGAGGCTGCAGAGGCAGATGGGCCTGGAGGAGACCGGACACCTGGACAAGACCACGCTAGACACTATGAAACAACCCCGCTGTGGGGTCCCAGACGTATACAACTACCAGACCTTCGACGGAGACCTCAAATGGGACCACAACGACGTCACCTACAGGTGGGTGGACAGGGATAGGAAGTGAAAAGTTATGATTCCTGAATGGCAGTTTCCCCGTTTTTAATAACCATTGTGACACTTCAATACAACTGACATGCGGTGCTCAGACGTACATTATAGTATCCAGATACAGTTGTATACAGTATCTTCCCACATAGCAATTGCCGATTAGTGACGTGAATGAATACATCGCCGTCTCCGCCGTAGGATCCTGAGCTACTCCCCTGATATGGAAGCCTCCATGATCGACGACGCGTTCGCCAGGGCCTTTAAGGTGTGGAGTGACGTGACTCCGCTCACCTTCACCCGTCTTTATGACGGCGTCGCCGACATCATGATATCCTTCGGGAAAACCAGTAGGTGGTGGCAGCATGTCATTTTAGCTTCATGTAAAAATCTCTCTCTCTCTCAATCTATGCAGTGATGAATCCTGATTATTGAGTTGTTCTGATATACTAATGTGATATAACTGTCTATGCTAGATCACGGAGACATGTATCCATTTGATGGCAAAGACGGCCTCCTGGCCCACGCCTACCCCCCCGGCGAAGGGATCCAGGGTGACGCCCACTTTGACGACGACGAGTTATGGACCCTTGGCGCAGGAACAGGTAGGAAGACGAAAGCCAATACTATACTCTGAGGGAATCGACTTCCACATCATCTGCCGTATTTAACAGAAAACCTCCTCCTAGTGTTCACTTAATCGATGGCAATGAAAATGAGCTCTTTATTTTCTCTTCCACGCACAAGTCGTGAAGACGCTGTATGGGAACGCAGAGGGAGCCTTGTGCCACTTCCCGTTCACCTTCCTGGGAAAGTCCTACAGCAGCTGCACCACGGACGGACGCTCCGACAATCTGCTCTGGTGCTCCACTACAGCCGACTTTGCAACGGATAAGAAATTTGGCTTCTGCCCCAGTGAACGTAAGATTGACATGTTATACTTTGGGTTAGGTCACAGAGTCTTAAACGTAACGGTGTCGGGGGGGGGTGGGGGAATGCTGACATTCATCTAAAATCATTCCCTATCCGTTCCCCTGTTTCCCCCTCCTGACAGTTCTGTACACGTTCGGAGGCAACGGCGACAACAGGCCGTGCGTGTTTCCCTTCGTGTTTCTCGGGGAAACGTACGACAGCTGCACCACGGAGGGCCGGCAGGACGGCTACCGCTGGTGCTCCACCACTGCCAACTATGACAACGACCGCAAATTTGGATTATGCCCGAGTCGCGGTGAGTGGCGAACCTCCACCCGGTGTATGATTCCTTAATTACTGCCACTACACTGCTTTTTCCTCTTCCTTGTTTTTCTTTTTCTTTACACTTTAATTTCTTTGCTCCACCAGACACGGCCGTGACCGGGGGAAATGCGGAGGGGGAGCCCTGTCGCTTCCCCTTCCGGTTCTTGGGGAAGACGTACGACGCGTGCACCAGCGAGGGCCGCGGGGACGGCAAGCTCTGGTGCGCCACCACTGCCGACTACGACACAGACACCAAATGGGGATTCTGTTCTGACCAAGGTGAGCAAAAGAAAACTACAAAAAGTCCCCCTTTTTCAGACGACAGATTGAATGTTATTAGTATTGTGATTTCCTTAGTTTAAATGGCTCTGTCTGCCCCCAGGGTACAGTCTGTTCCTGGTAGCGGCCCATGAGTTTGGACATGCCCTGGGCCTGGACCATTCCAGCGTCAGAGAGGCACTTATGTATCCCATGTACAGCTACATCGAGAACTTTTCCCTGCATGCGGACGACATTGAAGGCATTCAGTATCTCTATGGTAAGTCGCACTGCTAATAATAAAAACAACCATCCAGTAGGCCTATAGTTCTTATTAAAAACGCAAATTCAATTCAACAATTTTTCTAATTCTAAAATTCTATTTCCGCAGGACCTAAAACTGG
>OMKN01013685.1:3518-17384 GCA_900302345.1 Melanonus zugmayeri | reverse complement strand
ACAAGCACAGAACAGGTTATGTGATCAATACTGTTTGTAGTTGTTTTCGTGTGTGTGTGTGTGTGTGTGTGTGTGTGTCTCTCTCTCTCTGTGTTTTGATGAATGTCAGAGAGGGAGAGAGAGAGAGAGGAGCGAGAGGGAGAGAGAGAGAGAGAGAAGGAGAGAGGAGTGAGGGAGAGAGGAGCGAGAGGGAGAGAGAGAGAGAGAGAGAGAGAAAGAGAAAGGAGTGAAGGCGTGAGAGAGAGAGAGAGAGAGAGAGAGAGGAGTGATGGCGATAGAGAGAGAGAGAGAGAGAGACAGGAGTGCAGGCAAGAAAGAGAGAGAGAGAGAGAGAGAGACAGGAGTGCAGGCAAGAAAGAGAGAGAGAGAGAGACAACGAACGAGACACACACCGAGCTGTGAGGAAAACTGTAAACTACTAAACAACAACAAACACTGACTGGTAGCGCGGTGGCGGGTTCCCCTTGGCCTTGCAGTTGATGAAGGCCTGGTTGTCGTGGGCGCCCAGGGGCAGCACGCTGCCGCTGGGCTCCTGGGTGAACATGGGGCCGTGGCGGGGGCTCTCTGCGTGCGACACCCCAACGCCGGATGGGGCGCGGTGCCACGCCACAGACCCTGATGACAGGAATGCAACCATCAACACACTATGCACATATTTTATCACTTATATATCTACTATCTGTATAGTTATCTGTATACATACTGTATGTATATATATATATATACACACACACACACACATTAGATGTTTTATTCATACTGTTGAAGAAGAGAGCAAGATAAACAACAACCCTCCCTCTCTGCTCCCTCCCTCCCTACGTTTCTCCACCGTTGAGAATCCTTATTGACAGGCAGATTGACAGATTGGCACCTGTGATTGATAGACAAGATGGATTCCCCGAACCAATCAGGGCTCATACAGAAGCAGGCGCGGTCAACTCGAAACAGATATTCTCACAAAGCGTTTCACTCACTAATAGCTGACGAATGGCTATGCCATTATTAACAAATTACACTAGAATAATAGCTCTTACATCTTACCTACAGCCCCTTTAACACGTTTTTTAATTGGCTAATTCATCGGCGACATATTAACATGATGCTTGCAATTACTCAAACTCACACTCATCGTTCACATCACAGAGAACAAAACAACAGCAACCAGACAGAGAGGGGATAACTGATCAGGGATCAATAGCGGGACTGTCTAGGCGTGGTGGTGGTGGTGGTGTTTGTTCTTCTTATTCCTTGCCCTCCATTGGCCCCTTGTTCAACCTCTCGCAGGTTGGTCTGGCGCCGGGCGATTGATCGGTGGAGCATGTCCGTTTGGTGTGCTCCCGCCAAAATATCAATACACCGGAGTAATTAACCAGTGTCTCGCTAATTACTCTGTGAAATCTATCATTTCTTCGATTGATGCCCGTGAGCACAGGCACGCAGAGACACACACACACACACAAATACTAAGATGCACAGACACACACACTCACACACACACAAATACTAAGATGCACAGACACACACACAGACACCATACACATACTAAGATGCACAAATACACACAAACTCAGACACACATACACACATACACATTTATTTGAAGCTGTGTGCATCAGAGTAAGTCAGTGCCTTCTGGGTGGCTGTGTGACCGGTTGCCCTCTCACAGGTACACCACGCTCACGTTTAATACGTCTTACTTTTCTTATTTTACCTCAAAGAGATGAGACACATCATGAGCAAGTCTCTGGCCTTGAGGACTGAGAGCAACCCCCCTGCTGTCCCATGTCATTATCTTCATCCTCCTCATCCTCATGAATGCGTGGGAGACGTCGTTGCCGAGGGGCCAGGGCTCACTTCTCTGCCCGTCCTACACGGAGCTGCTCCTGTCTCTAAACGTGGTTGTGGTTGTCCTTTAAAGGCAACTCATTAATGAAGCTTTCAGAGCCCAGCTCATTGCAGGTGGGATGTGGTCGGACTGGACTCACACAAGTGTGTGTGTGTGTGTGTGTGTGTGTTTGAAAAGTGACCCCTAGCCCCTGTGTTTGCTGTATCAGGAACACATGCAGGCATACACACACAGGCATGCATCAAATGGTATGCAGGAACACACACACACGTATCAAATTGTACGCAGGGCACACACACACACACACACACACACTTTCGCAAACACATAGAACCGACATTCATTAATATGATTTTCTAGTGGCTGTACACGCATCAATAATAGACAGAGAGATGTAGATGTGTGCTTCCACTGCTAACTGTCAGGTTCAGCAAGCATGGTTTTTTAAGTCCTCCACTTTGATGTGATGCCGTTACACAGCGCCATGTTCACTCTACCAGGCACACCCACCCCATAGCGCCGCCACAAACTGCTGACTCCAGATGAAATGCTAAATCAATGAAGTTAGAAGTATAAATAACAACACAATGGACCCTTGCTCCAAAGACTGTATAAATTTAAATACATCTGTCTGATGGCTTGTAAACGTGCTGGCTCTTGGGTTTGGAAAATATATCTGTCAAGCTGGACTTGTCAACGTTTTATATCTGTCTCTGTGGTCTCGGCGCTGAAAGAGGTTTCAATAGACAAGACAGCAACAGTAGAACCAGAGAGGTAGATTAGCTCTCGACTGATGCAGAATTCATTTTTCTTTGTTTGCTTGTTTAGTTTCTTCACTTTTTTTGGCTACCCAGCGTTTGGGGGGACCAGATTACCATACAATTTACGTTGCACTTAAAGTAATTATAGTTGGGAATGAATTCTGCTTACATTTTTATAGCAGTTGCCACCACTGAGAATTGCCTGAAAAAAAACATAAAGGCAATCAAGAGAAAAGAGGGTGGAATGTTTGTCTTCTACTTACAGAGTAAACTAAATCCAAGAGTAACTAGACATTTTTTTCAGTGATTTTGTGTTGACTGAACATAGTCAAGGAAGCAGTAATAAGGAGCCATGTTGTTTACATTAAAACGATACTGATCAAAAACCTTGCAGTTTTGCATCCCTGAGGGGCTCATGAAAGAAAAAGGGTTGGGTTCAGTTGCTGGCAGGGAAGACATGTTTATTTGCTTTTTGATGAGTGCAGTTTAAAATGTTGCTGTGTACTTGCACTTTGTATTACACCCCATTAAACATCTACTAAATAATTTGAATCACCCTATTCACAAATAACGATTCACAATAAAGACATTAGTTGTACGATAGGGGACCTTTAAGCATATAGCAAAAAATCATGTCCAAACCAGAGTTACAAAAATTCATTTCATTTCCAATAGTTTCCAACTCTCCCATCAGGAACAGATGAGCACATCACACCTGTACACTCTATATGGGCCTCTGACTCATCATGAAATTGATTTCAAGTTCATTCTTGGTTATAAATGACCAATTATCAATGGTTAAGGGCCAAAATATCTTTGATACCTGCTCTTTCAGTATGGATCTCCCTTGCCTTGCGTCAAGTCGTACACATTTAAAACGTGTAACACTTTTGGACTTACTTGGAAAACTTAGAATATCACGTTGACTGCTGTTTTGACTGGGACTCTTTTTTTATGTAAAGCACTTTGTAATGTCCTTTGTGTATGTGATATACATGCGTGTCATGTCTTACAACTTTTGCACTAGTTTGACATAAAGTTGTAAAAAAGAATGTTTGATGTCAAATTCCCGGGAAAATATGTTTTATTTAGTTTGATGTGTGCACGGCGGGTCCCCAGATGGGGTAGATACTGTATGACACGATTACTCAGAGAAGATGCCGAAGAAAAGAGGCAACCACTCCCCGTAGTCGTATGTATGCAGATCAGGTGTGTCATCAAAGGCAGCGTGAGGGACATCTTACCAGCCAGGCACTCTTTGAGTGACAGAAGGATTAACAGTTCCCATGGCAACAGCTTCATTTTCCAAAGTCAAAGAGTCTCTTTCTTCCCCTCCAGTTGCCGGCAGAGTGGAGTGGAGTGGAGGGGGAGTAGAGGATATTTCTATGGCCAAGTCTGTATTTCCTTCTCCTTGTTTGGCTGTGGAAGAAAGAGCACACAGGGAAATGAGCATCGCGGATATTTCACCCGGCCGACACAAGTCAAGCTTTCAAGCTTTTTTAGGCTCCAAAATGGCTTTAACTTGAGGGAGAAGAAAACCTCCTGGCAAGCCATTTTAATAATGCATTCATCCTTCTGAGCAGAGCCAGATCCCACGCTTTAGGGTCAGTTCACTGCTGATCCCCAGGAGGCGATATTTAGCAAAAAGGAGCTCTCCCAGGAGCTAATGGAGGGGGTGAGGAGAAGGAGTAGAAGGAAGGGAAGAAGAAGCACAGATTTAAGGAGTTAAGGAGCGACAAGAGATGAACACAGGCAGATTTCTGCCCACAGCGATGTTAGCGCAATGTTAACTATTGGTTCAACATATTACAAGTTGTGTGAAATTAATATGGGTCTATTTACTTTCCAGTTTCAGAGCGCCTACATCGCCTACATCGTAGAGGTGCACAATACATTTCAGAATTTTTTCCAAATGTATTCACTTCTCCATGGATAAGTGGATCTTATTTAAGTGGTGATTACTTAATGTAACCTGCCCTTTAGTCAATAAGTATCCAATGATTTGAGTTATGATTTAGAGTTATGAGCATTCAAGGCTCACTCCAGACTTCACTGAAGGTGAAAGATGAGATGAAATTAGTTACTATTTTAGTCTTTTAGAAAACCCCTTTATCCAACGCAACTAACAGTGAATTCAGAGACATGCCATTAAGAAGCAAGTAGGGGTATATATATCTTGTATCTCCAGTAAGAATTAGTAGGCCTACAGCTACTATTGCCAAAACATTTTTTATTTTGGCAATAGTAGCTGGCAATTGCTTGATTCTGGATTTACATATGTCAAGAAAAAAATATTGGTCTCAAAAGTTGATGATTTCAACCACCATTAATAATTGTTTTTGTATTCTTCCATCTTGTGATGAGTCTCAATGAGTAGAAGAAATAATCTACCATGCGATCTATCATTCTCACATTTCCAGCAATTGAATGTAACTCAACTATGTTCCCCTCAATTTATCTAATTAACTCATGAAATGGCAAAGAATATTGACATTGAGTAAATTAAAAACTTTTATGAAAATCTTTTATGTATTTATAAAATCCTTATTATTGGATTGTTCAGAGAAAGTTTTAATAATTTTTTAATCTATTTCCAGACGTGTGTGTCTGAAAATGTGTGAAGAAATGAAAAAGAGACAGGTTCTAGATGGAGAAGGCCCTTGAAATTGCAAAAGAAGAACAAAAAACAAAATTTGTTTAAACTTTGTAATGCTGCCAGAGTCAATAAGACCTGCAAAACAAAGACTCGCCTCATAAATGAAGGCTTCGCAGGGTTCTTCTTCAATGTAAAACGCTGTATGTTCAAAGAGGTTATTCCTTTTAGACTTTTTTTTCCCAGTAAAACCTCATGGTAATACTCTTGTAGCAGAAAAAACACCCAACACCTTGACAGTTCTTGGATCTGTTGGATCTACATTTGGCAGACGAGGTAGGACGAGGTAGAACTTGAGTGGAGCTGAGGTGAGCAATCTTGGCATTGGTTTCACCAACTCCAGAGAGATGACTGATATTAAAACTAAGAAAACAAGGGACCTTAAAGGGGCAGTAAACTCCAAATCGTTTTTCTTTTGTTTTAAACATGGTAATATATCTTGATGTGATGTGATCTTCAACATAGTCATCTATTTTGTCACTATGACTTAAATAAGACATTTAGAGAAAACAGGTGTAAAATCCTATGTTTTTGCCAATCTCCACCAACCAGTTTGTGAAAGTGCTACTCTGCTCCTGACTCAAGTCGTTAACTAAAGGCACTTCTACGTCACGACGAAGGGACACCGACACAGAGAGGATACACTAACACCGCAGTGTGTGTGGATGTGTGGAGCTCCGTCTGGGCAGCGGTTGATGTTGATGGCCGCGTCTGAAAGAGTGTTAAGCTTCTCATAGTATAAGGAGCATATTAAATGCATACTAAAAATAGAAATGCATTTCATATACAGCATCGCTCATTATAATGTTCATACACAACGGTAGGCCTACTAGCTTTAAAAGTTGCCGTGGGTCGTAACCATGAGGATAACACCTGCCTAGAACTCTCAGCCCAAAACAAACAACAAATTCAAGCTGAAAAAGGGGGTTCACTTAAACTTTAATATAGAAAAATGATCTTCTGTGGAAGTTAATGGTCCACGAAAACCACAACAACATTAGAAAAGTTCCTCATTGAGACACTAACCTTTCTGTTGACATTCAAGAGAAGTCAGGGTCTTTCTTATTGTATAATGTGTGTATTATCTCTCTTTGGAACCAAATTCCAACAGACAACAGTGGCACTGCATCTTACGGGCACTTTTGCATTGGCCTCAAAGTGTTTGCCTCTTATTAACCTTTATATCATTCATTCATTTCAGAATTTCATGCAAAGGAGAAAAAACAAAATCAATACTTTGGACAAAAACATGCTTTGAAGAGTGAACAAAGACGCTGTGATTCAGGAGATAACAAGAAGTGCATCGCAATCGCAAAAGGTTGTCTAACAAGGGCCCTGAAGCATGATGTCATTAGTGGCCTTGCTGGGCCCAATGATCGATGCTAATTTATGTTTGCCGCTGTCAGCTGTCCGGTTCCACTTTGGAGCCGATCAACTTTCTTTTGTCTGCCTCGTCCTGGAACCGAAGTGTCCTCTTCCCTCCCTGGCGCTCAAAGTCAATCCACCCACCGGACCCTGCCTTCTGGTTTCCCATCGACGGCACCCATCCCATTCCTGGCAGCAGTCCGCCTCCTCCATCATCTGCCACAACTCTGCCGCCTCAATGATGCCTCTAAGTTCCTAGTCCTCCTCGGGGGAGGATGCCTTTCACGGTCACACTCCAGAAATTTAAAAGCACTTGCTTGTGACGCCTGTGATTAATTTATCACCCCGGTAAAAGAAAATATATATATATAATGGTAATAATTCTTGTGGCTAGAGGATGGTTTGGTCGCAGGTGTTGGAGACTCCAAATGGGATGAAGCCAAGCTAATGGTGCCTGCAAGGGACACTATCTGTCAGGGATAATCCCTAATAACAGCGTGGTGAAAGATAATGTGTCTCCGCCTCTTTCTCTCAGCAGCAGCAGCAGCAGCAGCAGTAGCACCGCGATATTAGATAGCCGTGGCGACATGACTCAATGAGGTATGGATATTGACACAGCTAAACGCACGTATCCGGATTACGCTATTGGCCTGGTTTAACGGTTTCCCAATTACTTCCTTCCTCCTGTGGTGAACGCAAAAAAAGTACAAATAAACTAGAAGGGTGGGAAAAGGAGGATCTCTGGTGAGCCATGTTCCACTTCATTAGTTCCCGAGTAATAGGCTAAATACGTGACTGCTGGAATTAACATTTGACGCCTTGTGAGAAGTAATTAAATGATGTTTTTTGGAGCATGCCCTAGTAAGCAATACCAACACTCAATGCACAGGGGAACGGGTGGGGGTCTCTGAAAGTCACGTCTTCTGAGGCAACCCACTCCTTCACCCCCCCCCCCACCAACCTATATTATTTAGTCATTTAGCAGATGCATTTATCCAAAATGACTTTGAGATTTTGTAGATGCAATGAGCAGGATGGAGTTAGGCATCTTGCTCAGGCAGACCTACAGGTAGACTACCGCAGACATTGGGGTTCGAACACGGAACCTTTTAGCTGGGAGTCAAACATCCTAACCAACTGTACCACTAGACTATGCGGCCGCAGGGCAAACTGACTACATGGCGTTATGCAGCGTCAGCAATGCATCCGACCATATTTCAAGTCAACTCCCATTGTTTATGGGCTACAGCGGTACATGGCATGTTGCAAATCATATTTACTCCATACGTCCAACGTCCCTACTCCGGTCTGTCCGGATCCCAGTCAGCGAAACAGATACTGGAGCCGCACTGAGAAGCAGCCGCGGATGGGAAACAACAGTCAGATGCAGAAGTACATATAGCGTACGTCTGTTGGAGAGCAGGAGGAGGGAGAAACCATAGGTTACATCCATGTGCTTTCTAGTTGAGATAAGTATAGCACACAGAAGCATAGAGAGGCACAAAGAGGAGAGGGGAGCTATGACGAAAAACATATAGAGATAAAGGCTGGATGAAATTTGTTCACGGTCCTGAATGTTAAACTTATTGATTTGAATTTATGCACAATTTTGGACTTGAGTTTTTGGCATACAGAGAATATTAGATTATATATGATTATATGACAAGACCAATTACAATATTTTGCACATCTCAATCCAACCACACTTGTACAAATGTAGCTGCTAGCAGATATGCTTAGTTTAATGGACTTCATGAAAATGAATCATGTATGCTGTGCTAGTACATTATACTATTATAGTTTCCTTACGGTTAAATCACTGGTCTGTTTCCATCTCACTGACAAACACTATGCCGATTGAAGATGATTTTGAAGGGGCACAAATTATGTGTTTTGTGTTGGCATTTCATGCCATTTGCGGTCTAGGCAGGTACATAACCATTGCTTTTGTAGGGTTCCTCTATCCCATAACTCTATGATTGTCTAGTGTTTGACTCCCAGCTGAAGGATTTGGGGTTTGAACCTCAATGTCCGCAGTCTACCTGCAGGCATCCTTGAGTAAAAAGCACAATGCCTACACGCTCATTAATGACCTGTAGCTCCCAAAAACGACAAATCACAAGTCGGTTTGGACAAAATATTTCACCGACTATAATGAAATCAGTAAATAGTAAAAAGCCAGCAACTGTTATAGACATACTTGTCTATATATTGTCTATACCCTACACATACTTTGAATACTAGAAGAATGTGGCACCATCATCAAGTCTTATCAAGAGGAGGACCAACAGACACAGTAGTCACGGTGGGTTGGTTCATCACAGCATTTGCTGTTCAGACAGACAACCATGTTCCTCCTCGCAGATGGAGTGTTCATTGAGGAAGTGGAGTCAGCTGGCTTCTTTAACAGCCTACACGCAATCAGCCTCTCAGAGAGAGATACAGAGACAGAGACAGAGAGAGATGTTGGGGAGGCGGAAGAGAGGGATGGAGAAAGAATAGAGGCAGAGAAAAAGGAAGGAGACAATGTGTGTGTGTGGGGGGGGCACGTACACTAAATGTGAACTGAAGGTTGCAATTGTCCAAATTTAGCCAGAAGTAGGAGCAGCTAAAGTATATAAGGGAGAACGTGGCTTGTGGCTTGGTTCGATGTAACCATGATGGTTTTAAAGTAGACCCACCTCCCCTCATAACCAATCAGAGAAGCAATTTCCATATGAAAGGTAAGAGGGCTGGTGGATGCAGCATAGCATGATGAGAGGGAACAAATATGACACTATAATAAGTATAACTATAATAAGTGCACAACAAGCGAAAGCCCCATCTCAGGAGGCTGTGCTTGGCGGTGTCCGTGACTGTAAATGGATGCAACATAAAATAACCAATCATAGTGACCTTAATGTTGGTAGCAGTCTCTTTCACAGAAGCCATTGGTTGTCATAATTTGGTTTCCAGCAGGGAGGACTCCAGCGGAGGGGAGGGGATCAAAAAAAGATTAATGGTAGTTCTGCAGGTGGCAGGAGCCCCTGCTTGCACTGGTCTCAATAAAAAGCACTAGAGCACCAGTCCAACAGCAGGTGAGCCTCTCTCATCCTCCCTCTCGCTCTTCTCTCTCTCTCTCTCTCTCTCTCTCTCTCTCTCTCTATTGCACCCTCTGACAAAAAAGTTAATGGGAAGCAAGTTTTATGAGAAGGCCACTTTAAGTAGCATATGCTTGTGATGAAAATGGAACCATAATAATTCTGCATTATGCTCTAACCTTATTTGTGTGAGTCCCTGGGGGGAATATTTTGCCTCGGAGAGGGAACACATACTACAATGTGAACACACATAAAAGATTGTTTTAAAAATATAACATGTCTAGGCATATTCAAAAAGACGAAAAATCCCTAACCATGTGATACTAAGAGCTATAGCCTTGCCTAGTTGCTGGTATTCATTTAGCGCAATATAATTTCAAAATTAGCATTTAGCATTAGCATTCAGTGGTATATTATCGACGAAAAAACATATTTTTCCACTACTTCCTAATACACCAAAGGTAGGACACTATCTAGCCAGAGAAGACCACTTATGGTGCTTATGAAGTATGAGGAAACATCCTTTCCACATCCATTTAAGTGCCTCATGTGAATAATTAATCAAATCAATTACATGTCTCTGAATACTGAACTATGTTTCCTCAGTCTGTCTCCTTGTCAAATGACTACCTCTGATACAAGTGACATATTAGAGGGGCCAGATGTCTGTCGCCCACTCGATAAAATCATTTTATTTAATTATTTAATAATTATTAATAATAATAATAATAATTCCCAGCTTCTATAAAGTGCTTTTGAAATCAAACCCTGTTCAAGAAATACGCCTTAACACAACTTTATTTGTATTTCAGATAACTAGGGTGGGAGAGGGAGAAATAAATTATGTTGAGTATATATAATGTCTAAGCTTTTTTAATGACATCTGGGATCAACTGGGATTTTGTTTAAACAAAAACCATGGCAATGCCGATTTGAGAGTCACTGGTGTGGGTACGCTTTAATTTTGAAATATGGACCACTGGGGCAGATTACGCTGTCATTAGGGCGACACTGTGTAAAAATAAAAAGCGTGGCTGGATTTGCTGATTCTCCGTGTCTTTGTGTAGTGTGTATTGAATTGTGACACTGTGGCAAGAATCAATACAGCTGCACGACAAGCGATACATATTACAAATATCAGAAAAAAATACACTATAGTAGGCCTAGTAGACACTGTGAAAATGAACAAAAGGTCTGCTTAAATAGCTGTGCTTTTATGCACTGTATAAGTGCGTATAAGTATGCTACTTTAAAAAGGACCTTAATGTATCTATGCCTGCCAATATTCTGGTTCACAAAATCAGAGCCTGTTCATCTTGGTAGTAAAATACATACACATACATATGTATATAAATACAGTATGTACTGTATATATATTTAAAATTGTAAATAAATTAATGGGTTAACTGTCAGGGCAGGCGGCAAGCCCTTGGGCAAAATATCAAATGCTTTTTTGGGAGAGATGTGTAAGTGGAAATTACACCTTTCACATCCATGTGATGACATCTCAACATGCCAAGAAAAAGGCAGCACGATTATAAATAGCTGATTCTGTAACGCACACATCATCGTAGCCCACAATATCATCACAGCCACTCTGTGGTTCTGTTGACGCAGCCTAAGTTGTCTTGCTGGCGGTTGCAATAGTGGCCGTCACTCACCTAAATAATGCGTGGGGGACAGCCATGATATTTCAGAGCAGTGAGAAACGTTGTATCATCTCCTCTGGTAGATCAGAGGAGCAAGTGACTCTTTTTCGCGGGCAAAAAAGGTTAGCTTCCAAAACTGGGTAAGCTCTTCCCAGACGAGTTGGAGAGAAAAAGGGGGGACCTGGGGGGGCCAATCCAACGCAATCGGGCCCCACAGTGTTGTCTCCTAAGTCCCTGTGGAGCCCCAGACAAAGCTGCTGTGAGCTTCCCAAGGCAGTGGGAATTTACAGTGGAGGGCATCTATAGGAGCACAGAGCAGGACCCGGGGATGAAAACCCACCAGTACTGTTGCGCCATCAAGAAAAACTTCTGCCACCCCCCTAATGGCTTGTCCTGCTGTGCATAGAGTAGATGTATTGCCATAGGATTGCAAAAACCATTTCTCATATTATTTATATAGATCGGTGGTTGAGACACAATTAACCATGGTCTACTGTCTAATGTTTTTTTGAAATATTTGATAGTACTGTACCAGAATATATCCATTTAAGATTCATAACAATATTTTTCATTGTAAGTGGCTAAAGTAACAAATGTACTCGAGCTAGTGGCTAAGAATCTTACTGTCTCAATAAATATATTATATTTATGTCATAGATAATATCATCCCATGAGCATCTACAATAAGGCAATGTCCTGGCTTAGTGATGATTCAAAACCACTGAAAGAACAATAATAACAATAAGAGCAATAATAATAATAATAAGAAGAAGAAGAAGAAGAAGAAGAAGAAGAATAGTAATAATAATAATACATTTTATTTAATGGCGCCTTTCATGGCACTCAAGATCACCTTACATCATATAAGATCAGTAATAAAACACAACAAAGCACCAGTAATACATCATCAGTACACAATAAAACATACAATAAACAAAGTATGAGTAATAGCACATCAGTACAATCAAGAATAAGACAATAAGCAACAGAGCATAGCTCAGTAATGAGTTAAAAATCGATATTATAGTATAAATAAGATGCAGTTGATGCATTTAAAGTGAGTGAGCTAGTTTAAAAGGTTTTAAGAGTTTTTAAGATTGTGTAATGGAGTGCAGTATGTGGATTGGAGAGGGGAGGGAGTTCCAGCATAGGAGAAGGCCCTGGCCCCCATTGAGCTGAGGTTGATGGCTGGTAGTTCAACCTCACAAAAGGTTAGAGAGACGAGGGCAGGAGTTGCGTGATGAGGTGAAAGCTACACATGGCAAGCTTGAACTTTTTCTCCATCTGTGTCCCATTATCGTCCCTCAGATGAAAACTACACACTTAAGTGAGCAGTAAGCAGACAGAAACCCGCTTTAAAAAAATTGCTAGATAGTTTCTTGGCAAAAGAAAACACAAACACAGCACAAGCAGAACTCAAACCCGCCAGCAAGTAGGTAGTAACACTTATACTTTTACTTATAATAACTACACACTATAAAGCATTTACAACGTATTAGTTAATAGTTAATTCATCCTTTATAAAACATCAACAATACATTATTAAATCATTACAAAGTTGCAAAATGTTAAGCATTGATAAACAATGTTACAATGAATAAAACATGAATAATACATTTAAAAAATCATTACTAGGCTACTATTAAACACTATGTTAATCATTTATAAATACTGTTATGAATGATTTATTTTTCATTAATAGGGCCATTCATAAGGTGTATAAGGTGATAACTGCATTGTCATACTTTATAGATGACTTGTTTACCAGACCTACATGTATTTTAATAGGACAGGGGGGACATGTCCACTGCACTTTTTCAGAAGGCAGTTTTGGACCCCTGCACATTTTAATGTCCAAAAATAATGTTGGTGTTGACGTGTTGTATTGATGATGAGTTGTATTGATGACGCAATACAATGCGTCATCAATAGAGGAGGATGTGAGGTTCTGGAAGGGGGTGCAGGGGTCCAAAAAAACGTCCCTGGTTGTGTCTGTTTCCTTTTGAGGATGTGAGCTTCTGGAATGGTAGCTTCTGGCATGGCCACCCTTTAATCACTTATAAATGTTTAATAAGGCATAGCTAGTTCTCACTTTAGATTAGGTCACGCAAAAGTCTTAACTAACAATTACTAAATGCTTTACATCTAGCTTTAGTAAGCATTAGTTGCATCATTAGTAAGTGTTTATAAAATAGTTGTTAACACAGCCGTTAAGCATTAGTGTAGATCACATGTGTCAAACTCAAGGCCCGCGGGCCAGATGTGGCCCGCCCGATGGTTCAATCTGGCCCGCGAGACGACGTCCAAATAAAAAAAAAAAAAGTACCAAAAATTAATAATAATAATTTGTCCAGCAGAGGTCGCACCCCCCATTTGTCGCACGCAAGTGGAATCGTAGCGCCAGCAACCCCCTCCCCCCCGTCAACAATCGGTTCGCGGAATCCGAGCGCTCGCAACAACCGTCCCGTGGATTGCGCGTGGAAATACGCGCAAGCGGGGATATACGCGCCGG
>OMKN01013680.1:0-10452 GCA_900302345.1 Melanonus zugmayeri | reverse complement strand
CATCGCCCGCCTCCGACCATCCCTCTTGTTCTCTGCCGCCAACACTCCCCATAACCTGGCACCTTCCTACCTCACTGATCTCTTACACCGCCATGCACCCACCCAAGCCCTCTGATCTGCTCATGCAAACCTCCTGGCACCCTCCCACCATGACCAAACACCGATCCTGGGGGGCGACGGGGCCTTCTCCATCGCCGCCCCCTCCCTCTGGAGCTCTCTCCCCAAACCCATCCAGGACTCCACCTCACTCCTCCTTCAAGACTTCCCTCAAAACCCATCTCTTCAAACTTGCTTTTAATGTTAACTCTTCTACATCTTTTCATATTGTCTTGTCTTTCTGTCCCAATTTTAACTCTTATTCTAAATGATATTCATGTTGCTATTTTTATGATGTGATTTTAGTATTTTGATACAAAATACTAAATAAATGTATTATACAAAATACATGTATTATTATTATTATTAACATACTATTTGTCCTCATCAGGAGGACTTGGTTGGATGGTGGACTCTGCAATTAGCTGCGATTCTGTTTGAAATGCGAGTGACGCAGCTGCACCGCTGTAATGTGGCCATTTTTAAACGCAAAGGAAAAGCAACAATCAAATGATTATTAATCACTATTTGTGGACAGAGGACAGATTTGAATACAAGAACCGCCTGGGTTTTTTGGCGACTGAAATATGCGACTTGTTTGTCCATCTTCTGTTGGCGTGGGGAGAACTGGTAGGTCTACTAATCTCTTAGCTGGTACTAGTGGAATGTATTTGCTGGTAGAAACTCACACACAGGTTTTTACCGTTAGGAGCGAGCTTGGCTATGATCACGTTTGTGTGCATAAGTATGAGATTGCTCATGTGTGTGTGTTCCGTGTTGTATATTGTGATTGTTCACGCACACATTTCCTACATTACCTTGGCAACGGCACAGAAAGAGGACCTCGTTCCCTTTTTTGAAAATGGATCTAACATCTGCAAAGTGAACTCGATTTGATTGGCCCCTTTTTGGGGGGGGTCGCCATTAATGGGCTCCAGCTCTCTTTCAGAGGACCGTTTTCTTTTGTTTTTTTACTGCATCCTGCTAGCTAACCTGCAAGCGCAGAGTGGACATTTAAGCGTGTTTCAGGGCTCATTTTCCCCCAGATGGGCTTCTCCTCACTCCTACCACCGTGCCTCTCAGTCCCCCCTGTTCAGTCACCCCGTTATGATATTAAACATCCATTGGCCTCCTGCCTGTCACTACTACCCACTACCCTCCTCTCAACTAAATACCCTTTTTTTAATCTTTGGTTAAAAAAAGAAAAAAGCATAATGGCTCCACCAAACAAGAACTGGACACCAGGTCAACATGCACGGCTCACTAGCTCACTTTAGATGACCATGTCGAGTCCTATAGGGTATGTACAGTGTGTCCTCCACCACTGAGACATAATGTACTCATGCTGCTTTAAATGGCATTTGGTGGACAGACGCATCCAAAGCGACCACAATACCATGAATGCATGTGGGTGGGCCCCGGAGTCCAACCGCTAGCCCCTGGCAGTGTTACCGCTATGCTCTACCGGTTGAGCTAGACAGCATGTGTGCTGAACGGTGACGTGTGTGTGTGTGTGTGTATGTGTGTTATAATCATCATAATATGTCAGCCATTAGCTTATCAGCATTACAGGTGGACCAGCGGATATTGGCTTGGATTGTGTTGTCTGTTTTACCTCCAACTCATCCTCCTTTGGGGATTTGCCTGGTCTGTCTGCAGTTACTAAAGGACAATGGAGAAATATGTTGTGTTTGATGATAAGCAAATAATGATTTACTTTAAAGTGATAGTCGATAGATTCTGGACTTTTTATACTTTTGTACACCTTTTAATACTGCTACTACGCTGAAGAGTTCAGTCAAATAGCCGGTGATACCAACTTACTATTTACTAGCAATTTACAGGGAATAGGAGTCACCTTGCTCAAAGATGCCTACAGGTAGACTTTGATATTAGACAGTTAAAATACTTCATATGATTCTTTATCCATGCTATCATCAATAACCAAATTGTCTTTTCTACATCAACATGAGCAAATGGTTTTTAGCACTGTAGGAATCCCAGAATTATTATGTGTAGTGTTTGGTCAAAGTTATTCAAATTCAGAGTATAGCTTTTGCTCATCTTCCAACACACCGGCTATCTTAACATAAACCCAACATAATCTTACAGTTATTGTGTGATCCGTGCGTGGCGCTATTCATCACAAAGAATCATATGCAAATTGCTGTTGGTGATTTGGATGGAATGGCTCCAGGTGTGTTTTGTTTGGTGCTGATGTTGCTTCATCCCTCAAAATCAACAAGAAAACATGAACAAAAACCCACTCAAAGATCTTTTTACGTACAGTCATTGAAACATTGCAGTCTTGTTCACGCATTCATTCATCTAGTTTCTAGCTTCATCGAGTTTCAATGTGCCAGGCTAAATTAAAAATAATGTTTTTGAATACAAAAGTCCATTAAGCATTCAAAGTGAACACAGTTTTCAACTATTTTTTTTGTCATTAGTGTAGTGGAAAACAAATTGAATATCTTTAATAAACAGAATCCACCACCAGTTAATGGTGGTGGATGGTTGGATGGTGGACTCCACCATGTGGCCATTTTTAAACACAAAGGAAAAGCAACAATCAAATGAAACGGAGCCTAGTTTTCTTTGGTCTTTGTAGTTTATTTTAGCGCCCCGCCTCCATGTTCCTTGTCAAGGACGGGGTTCAAAGTTACCGCTTGAATAATTAAGACAAGTGAGAATACTTAATTCATGAACGGCTAAGTCGATAAGCCTTCTCGAGTGCACTGCATGGAGTGGGTTTCAAATGAAATAATTCACAAATGAAGAGGCGCCACTGTTTATAGTGCCCCTTACACACACACACATATACACACATATACACATACAGCAATCTGAGGTTCCATCCATGCTAATGGTTTGTTGTCTTCTCCCTGTTACTAAAAGTATATTGTCACTCCATGCAGATGTATAGTCTCTTTCAAAACAACTGGATATAAAACAAATCTCCCAAAGCTCACTACATTGCAGTCACAATGTATTTTCTGATGATTTCCCCCTCTGTCACCTAGTTATTTGATAGCAGGGATTGGAAGCAGGCACTGAGGTAGAGCTAATAAGCCCATGGATCTATAGGAAAAACAACACAAATATAGCTCAAGAAGCCTCACGGTGTCACCTCCCATACCGTGCAGGTATATGTGGCGGACTGATCATTCAAAACCCCATGGATGAAGATCACATATGTTATCAAAAACATCCATGCGTTTTAACTATTTACATTAAAGTAACTTCAGCATGCGGCTATAAAGACCTAACGGAGCATATTGATGCCTCCAGGGTGCTACTGGACCCCACTGCCCTGTGTTTTACAGGCATCTGCATCCTGCTTACAGATACAGATGTAGCCAACTCCACAGAACTGTATTTTATTTCATTCTGATGATGTCCTTAATCTCTCTTTTGTTCTCCTTCTTTTGTTTTTTCTTTTTCTTGTGTTCTTTCTTTTTTTCTTTCTTTCTTTCTTTCCTTCTTTCTTTTTGTTTGTTCTTTCGTTCTTTCTTTTGTTTGTTCTTTCATTCTTTTTTTCTTTCTTTCTTTCCTTCTTTCTTTCTTTAGTTTTTTCTTTCTTTCATTTCTTTTTTCTTTCTTTCTTTCCTTCTTTCTTTTTCTTTCTTTCTTTCCCTCCCTCCCACCAGGCTGAGTCAAGCCCACATCCAGAATGTGAGTACATTTTTCAGATGGAAAGGGAGGAGCATCGGTGTCTTCAGTACATTGCAGAGCAGGCCAACCACAGTCTACAGGGTAATATCCATGTCTACACCATCACTATCTACGCCCTATCCTACCCTATCCTACATTAACCATCTACCCCCTTCCAATATCCACCCATCTTTTGCCAACTAGCTAGCCTATCCTATCAACTTTCTACTCCCTCTTACATCAACTATATATCTAGCCCTATCCTATACAAAACATGTCCTATGTCCTATCTCAAGGCTGTCAGCCATTCTGGGACGCAGTCCTCTGTTGGCCCAACGCTGAGGAAGGGGAGACAATTCACAAAGCCTGCCCGGCTGTCTTCTCCCTGTTTGGGAACAATACAGGTGTGTGTGGAAGCAGTGTAAGCTTAGTTCAGTGTGATATCAGCGCACCCATTAGTGAAAGGTCAGGGTGAACAACACAGTGATGTGGGCAAAATGTAATTGTGTCACGCTTTTGGCTACACTTAAGTCTAGCTAATGACCTGAACAGTGAAATACGCATCCTAATACAGAAAGAAATTCATTGCAACTAGAGATTACAGTGGAATGTAATCAAATATGAAATCAAATGTCCTGCTGCCAACATTTCTATATATTTGTATATTAGACATTAAAAAACCTCCCTGTTTAGATAGTGACACATGGTATTGAAGTTACCTCTTCTTAGGGTCTGTGAGCCGGAACTGTACAGAACAGGGCTGGTCCAGCCTCTTCCCTCCATATCACATCGCCTGCACCGTGGACCATGACATTCCTGAGGTACCGGCTGCTTGTGTGTGTGTGTGTGTGTGCACGTGTGCATGTGTGTGTGCAGGAGCTTTCCGTGGACCATGGAGACATTAACGTAGGTAACAGCAGTAGATAGGCCAGCTAGATGTAGAGCTGATGGAGAACCCGTTCGTCCTCTGATTCAAAGGCCAGGGACCAATCACAGGAGAGCCACCAGAGGGATATGAGAGGTTCCCTTTGGGCAGGAAAGTGGAGAAACGTGTTGTTGAAGGTCACAAAGGTGGGAGTGAGCCCATAGGTGTCATGTTTAATGGTTAATTAAACATCTTATCTAGCCTCAATATGTCTGTGGGTATGTGGGTCTGGTATGTTTGCACTGGGAAGTCATTGATCCATGTATTCGCAGTGCTGAATGTGTGACATTTTAAAGTTAAATTAAACTTTTCTCACTAATAAATAAATTAGACGTATTACTTTTTAAAATGTTTTTTTAGCTGTTGACTGTTAAGTTATGTGTGCCAAGTGACTGTAAAGGCAGTTAGCGTCGCAATCTAGATTCAGC
This sequence comes from Melanonus zugmayeri, assembly GCA_900302345.1. NCBI lineage: Eukaryota > Metazoa > Chordata > Actinopteri > Gadiformes > Melanonidae > Melanonus > Melanonus zugmayeri. Next base: position 5,349 of record OMKN01013680.1, on the reverse strand, counting down.
TGGCACATTTTTGTGCCGGCTACATTTTGATTTTGATTTACATTTTTGATAAATGTTTCCGTTTGTGTTTAAGAGCGAGCAGTCATACTTCACCATGGTGAAGCTCATTTACAGTATCGGCTACGGGACTTCTTTGGCATCTCTTTCCATTGCAGTGCTAATCCTGCTCCTCTTCAGGTGTGTGTATTGGCCCAGGATATTATCATATATGTGTTCAAGGTACCTAATATAATTCCATATTTTCTGTCGGATTACTAAAGTTAATTTATCGTATTTTATCTTGACATATCCTATCATATCTTTTTTTTTCCTATCCTATCCTATATCCTATCTTATCTTATATATAACACCAAAAATATACGTGTAATCAAAATGATCGATATGTCACACTGCCCTATATATAAAACAATATATAAATATATATTGATTATGTCTGTGTTCCTGGGGATTTGTACAGGAGGTTGCATTGCGCCAGGAATTACATTCACATCCAGCTTTTCAGTACCTTCATCCTTAAGGCGGTGGCGGTGTTCATTAAGGATGCCACTCTGTTCTCCAGTGAAGACATAGACCATTGCACCTTCTCCACCGTAAGCCATTCACAGTACTACTTATTTCTCGCATTGATAGGTTTCCCCTGAAGAAATGAACTGTGTTTGTATCTGTACCTGTATCTTCTTCAGCCCCTTAATATGTACTGATTTAGAAGACCAAAGGGACTGACAATACCAACAATCTCTCTCTCTCTCTCTCTCTCTCTCTCTCTCTCTTCCTGGCTTTCCAGTTCTACTGTAAGGCCGCTGTGGTGTTCTGTCACTACTGCGCTATGACCAACTTCTTCTGGCTCCTGGTGGAGGCTCTGTTCCTAAACTCCCTGCTGCTCTCCTCCTTCTACCACAGCCGCCGCTGTCTCTGGGGCTTCGGCCTCCTGGGCTGGGGTGAGACCCTTACTGTGCCCGTGTCTGCGTTAGGACACGGGCTGCATTCCAATAGTCACCGTAGTCCATTCTGCTCACCGTTGCATTCTAAATGTTCCAAAGCGGCTTCAGACCGAGGACACATAATCATTTTTTGGACTATGTCATTAGACAATACATCCATTAAGTAAGTCGTAAGGTTGACTTCCCCTTATTGGCAGTGAAGCAGCTCAGCTCTTCCTATTGCTTGTAATCAAGCAAAAGGAAGTAAGCAATTAAACGTTCACGGTCCCACAGGTACTCTACTGTCTATTTCGTTTTTTCTTTCAGAAAGTTGCAGCACTTAGTGTTTTTTTTGTCCAATTAAATGTCCACGGTCCCACAGGTACTCTGCTGTCTATTTAATTTTCTTTTGGAAAGTTGCAGCACTTTTACTATTTATACAAAACACACAGCACTTGTCCTGGTTTGCGGTGCATTCTTGCATTGCATTGCAGCTCACTACTTGAGTTCCAGCTTGTGAGAGCTGGCGCCTGCTCCGTCTCCAGGTTATTATGTGGATATGGCCCAGCAACTCTCCTGGCTGGGCTATAATGAACAATAATTAACAAACAAATTGAGTTTAGCTTTAGAGATAGCTTCCTCCCTGTGGCAGCATACCACACTTTGATGAACTTGATTACGATTTTAATTTGTGTTTAACCAAAACATTTTTCTAGCTGATTTTCTTTTTGATGGAATGGGAAATTGGGGTAGCTTTAAATTACCGAGAGGAAGATGTTGACCACTTACCTACCTTAACATTTGCATAAACACACCTAGGCATTCGATGATGTCATTAGCAACAGGACATCACAAGTAGTGTAAACACACAATGTTTCACACATGCAGTCTGCATGCGGTTTCTTTTACTTAAACACTTACCCACTATTTTCCAGCAGTGCAGTGTACAGTTCGCTAGCCGTTGCATGGATGGATGGTGAATCCGTCCTCTGAAATCTGCCGTTATTTCACCGCCCAGAGAATAATAATAAGTGCTGCAATTGGAATTGATTGTGACTCTTCACCCGCTGCCATTTCAATGCTGGTCTAGATGCTGTTTTAGTCTGTATTGATCACAATGTGACACGTGACTCGTTGTCTGCCTCCAACAGGTGTCCCCGTGCTCTTCATAGTGGTGTGGATCGTGTCCAGGGTATACTTCGAGGACACCGAGTTAGTATTATTCACAACGCTTCCTTAAAATTAATTAGTAATTGAGTAGCACTCGTGAATAACAACATCCTATTCCCAGCATTGAATCAACAACTGTACGGTCGATTCATGTTCATTCTCATCTGCCCATACAGATGCTGGGACATCAATGAAAACTCTCCCTATTGGTGGATCATCAAAGGTCCAATTGTGGTCTCCATTGGGGTAAAACCGCTGGTTGATAGTCAGTTCATGAAATGCAGAGTGTTTAAATTCATTCAATTCTTGGCCACTTAATTGGCTGCCTAGTAAAGCAGTCCCATGTTGATAGGGGGAAGGTTTGGTACTTAAATAACAATACCAGTCTGGGTGATCAAACCATCGTAGCGGTCTCTCCTGGCCTCATTAAAACATCCGTAACCAATATAATTTGTCTTGTAAAAGTACTTGTATTCACTGTCCACAAATTCCGCACTGACCGACACACATTGCCTGTGGAGTGTGTGTGGTGGGTGGCTGGTTTAAGCAGCCTCACCTGGCCCGAGTCAGACTGATTAGACTGATTAGCTGGGTGAGGCTGCACACCTGTGGTGCATCCATTAATCAAGGCCCACAGACGTGCAGCCTCACCCAGCCCCAGAGTCTAATCGGTCTGCCTCGAGCCAGCTGAGGCTGCTTAAACCAGCCACCCACCACACACACACTACACATTGCCATTGTTTACATTCACGGCAGGCGCGCACACGCTAAATGCTCTTCAGCAAAATTGGTACAAGGAAGTCATTTTGACAAATTATATTGGTAAAGGTTAAGCCGGGGGAGACGGTTACGGTGGTTTGGTTACCCACACCAGTAAGGAACAGGCCTGCATAACCTAAATTCTAATACGTCTAGCTTTTAGTTATTACCTTCATGGTTTGTTTTTTGTGTTTTTTTCTAGGTCAATTTCATGCTCTTTCTGAACATCATTAGAATACTGATGCAGAAACTCAACCCACGCCTCATCCAGTTCAACAACTCAGCTCAGTACAGGTAGAGAGACCAAGCCCTGTGCAGCCACATGTACAGTATGTATAGAGATGAGTCTGGCCAATAATAATGACGATAACAAAGATACTATAACTACTAATCAGAATCACAATCAGAATAGTTTTAATATGCATTTTAATATAATTAATTCTGATTCATATGTATTGACATAATGATTTTTTTTATTTGTATGTTATTCTTTCCACCAGGCGCTTGACTAAATCTACCCTGCTGCTGATCCCTCTCTTTGGATCCCACTACATGGTCTTTAATTTTCTGCCCGACTGCTTCAACATTAACCTGCGTCTGTGTGTTGAGCTCTGTGTGGGCTCGTTTCAGGTACACAGTACACACATCTCTTTAGCATCCAAAATGACAAATATGCCCCAGAGAACACACACACGTTGATGGAATGGAAACACTTGTGTGTTGTTATCGGCCAGTTTAACAGCAGCGTCAGTCATGTATATCTCTCAATGGGATATTAACAGTATATAAGCCTTATAGATACCAATAAAGCCTCTTCACAGTTAACATCTTAAAATACATCGGCCCAACGCGACTTACCTGTGACTTAAACAAAAGTATTCCACTATTAAAGCAACAACAGATCAAGTACTGCAGCACTACGTGTCCACATTCAACTAGAAACAAGCGCGGATAGTCTAAAGTAGTTGTTTACATGATATTTGCCTAAATCAGTGTTACATTGATTATTCATATCGCAGCCACAGTCCTGTCTGTGAGCCAGTGCACAATAATGTGTGTTTACCATTCAAGGCTATCTTGGGATATGCATAACAGTGTGTGTGTGTGTGTGTGTGCGTGTGCGCGCGTGCATATGAGGGGCCGTTAGGGACATTATTCAGACACTTTTCCTCTCACAGACACATGAAACTAAACTCATTCACATACTATACTGAAAACCACACACACATACAAGTGAAATGCTTTTACATACACAAAAACACACTCAACACAAACAACTGAAAAATGATATCGCTCACACATACTAGTAAAGTGTGCTCATATACACAGTTAAAATGCTCTCATATAGTATTGTGAAAAACTTTTATATAAACTATTGAAAAGCGTTCACAGTTACTATTGAAATGTGTGTATGAAAGCATTTCAGCGTAGTGTATGAGAAGGTTTCAGTTGAACCGGAAGGTGGTTGTGTATGTAAAAGCATTTCACTTGTATGTGTGTGAGGTTTTTAGCATAGTATGTAAATGAGTTTGGTTTCATATGTGTATACGAGAGGAAAAGTACATGCATATGCATGGTAATTCTGAATAATGTCGTTGTGTATGTGAGCATATCATTTTTCAGTTTTGTGTGTGTTTTTCAGTTGTGTATGTAAAAGCATTTCACTTGTATGCGTGTGTGGTTTTCAGTATAGTATGTGAATGTGTTTCATACGTGTATGTGAGGTACTTCTGAGTAATGTCCCTAACAGCCCCTCATACGTGCGTGCGTGTGTGTGCATGCGTGACGGGCAGAGGAAAGCAACTCCACTGACAGATAATTAAAAAAATGCTAGTAGCCAGCTTGTCAGGAAAAAAGCTTTTGTATCCTTTTTCTCCTGCGGGAAATCATATTTAACTAATCGCTGTAGAAGATTTAAAAGTGCATAATAGCAGAGAGGCCTTGATCACAAATAACAGCTTATTTCACTTGAAATAAACAGTTTATGCCATGGAGATAAAAGGAGCGACAGATATTCACAGTCTCGGCTGTACAGCAAACTCACCATCGCCATGTCTCCAACAGGGTCTTGTTGTGGCCGTTCTCTATTGCTTTCTCAACCTGGAGGTCAGTACATGCATTCATAAATGTAAAGTACATGCAAAAAATGTATAATAATGAAACCATGATGCAAATATGACCATGACGTACTGTCGATGATTACATTTGCTCAAGATGGGATTTTGAAATGTGTTCCTTGTTTCTAGCCTTGCACCATCGGAAGCACAGACAATCTGACACATTTTTGTGTATGAATAAAACATTTTTAAATTTGTGTGAATTCCAGTGGGATTCCAGGTTTTGCATCAGAATAATAGTATAGGTATTCATATATGAGTTATCTCAGTTATGTCAAACTAAAGTTTTATATATATATACAGTATATATATAATCTATATATACTTTATACTTATATACTTATATATATATATATATATATATTAATATATTGGTATGTGAG
>OMKN01013666.1:0-12914 GCA_900302345.1 Melanonus zugmayeri | reverse complement strand
TATTTGTTTTCTAAAAATGAATGACTGAGGCTGTGTATTATCGCGTGCTAGTGACCTGTACTTTAGACTAGGAGTACATACGGCACAGCACATAAACACAGGTAATTGCTCCTAATAAAACCACAGTGGGATCCATTCATAGAAAGACAATTGTGTTTGACATGTAAAACTTTGTTCAGTTCAGGCTGACAAATCTGATCAAATATGTAGCACAGTGTGTGCTCCTTCATAGTAATGTGTCATTATCTTATCAAATAACTGTACTTTTCCCTTCTAACGGCCCGGAGTCATGAAACCTAAACCCGCTCACTACCACCAGCCACACTTTGGGCTTCCTCTTCCTGTATCCAACCGGTTTTTCAGGAAACAAGATTGAATCTCGTATCCGATAAAAACGAATCAGTGACACCAGCCACCTGTTGTTTCCTCCGGCATGTTCTGACAATCTTTGTTTGTTGTCGGTTTGTTTTGGCGGTATATTAAAGTTACAGGACTGTTGTTGGTACATACCATAGATACCGTTGAACTGTGTCATTTCTTGTTTTGCTGTTATACCTTCAAGCTGATATTATACGGGGGTTGGAGATGATATATGGGGGTTGGATATGATTCCCATTTAGACACACAAACAACTATGGGAAAAAGTCAACGTCTGGAACATCTAGTATGTGCAGTAACCTCTGAGACAGTAACCAATACGTCAGAGAGACCATATGTTACAACACTGCCTCATCCCGGGAAACCCAGCTAGGCCCCGCGGTGCTCTCTGTCCACTCGGCTGTCCGGGCCTGCAGGTCCGGACCTGCTCCCTGCCTCCCGGGCCTCACTCCTGACGGTGACTGAGGCCTGGTGTTTGTAGCTCACAGTCTGTAATTACCCACCGCGCCATGGCATTCCTCCTGCTCTTTAAACCAAGACCTCTCTCGTGTTTATCCAACACCCAGCCGTCGCAGTAGCGAGATATTGTGCGAGTGTAACCACTGGCAACCCAGACAACATTGAGGGGATTCAAACTGGCCTTGTCCGGTTCCAACTGATAAAACACGTTGCCTTTGCTCATGCAAGCACATCTAAGCAGCTACACTACACAATAATTACAGTTAGTGGGAGGGACAAACACACGTGACAAATGGTTGTGCGTTGGAGTTGAACACTCACCAGTGAACTTTCGAGCACGCCTTCCTACGCCGAGAGGTACTTCCATGTGCTGACGAATGCGGTGGGAATGAGTGAGTACGGTACGCTGGTCACGCTGTCCCAAGAGTCTGACGAGGGGTCGTAGCAGTCCAGTGTCTTGCACCTCTGGGCGCCGTACCCGCCCACCACGTACAGGCGGTTGCCGGACGCCACCGCGTGGCAGCTGATGCGCTTGGCCGCCACGTCGCCGAACTTGGACCACTGGAACGTCTCGCTGTTGAACCGGTACGCCGAGCTCGCCGAGAACTCTGTGTCCCCGCCGATCACCACCACGTGGTTGCCGACCACCGCGGCCGCCGTGTAGCGCCACAGCTGTGGGCAGGCGGCCGGCACCGTCCACCGGTTCTGGCACGGGTCGAAACACTGAACTTTGGGGAACTTGTCTCGGTTGACGCTGGTGCCCCCGAAGGCGAACAGTTTGTTCTTGGCGCCGACCACGGCCGCGTTGCTCACGCCTTCTCGGAGAGGGGCCACCAGGGTCCACTTGTTGGTCTGCGGGTCGTACTGTTCTACTTGTTTCAGAGACACAGATGGCGAGGCCGGGAAGGATCCGGCCAGGGATGTGTGTCCGCCCACCACGTACAGGATGTGGTCCAGCTCTGCGGACCCGTGTCCGAACCTGGCAACCAGCATAGGGGCCGCTTTGGACCACTCGTCGTGCAGCGTGTCGTAAACCCAGACGTCCTTCGAGGCGCCGTTCTCAGAGCCACGCCCCCCAGTGACATAGACCTGAAATAAAAGGTTTGGAAAACCCATTAAAGAACAACACAGTGCAGAACTACTTCTAAAATCCAATTCATTAGATCAATATCAATGCATTTGCTTCTATATCAGTCTGTATGATTCATTAAAATATACTTTACTTCACTTTAAAAATAATTATAATAATAATTAAATGGTCACATGTCAGTACACACAGCAAATGAACACATCTGCTACACACCTTACAACCAATGGCACAGGCGCTGCATTCCTTCCTGGGACTAGGGATGTCTGTTTTTGGTGTGATCTCCTTGGTCTTGTTGTCAATCATGTAAACCTTGTCACACATGAACGTCTGTCCGCCCAGCAGCAGCAGGGCTTGGTTGACCTTTCTGGGCCGGGCACAGAATCCCGTGACGAGACCGTCGTTCTGAAGAATCCTCATCTTGCAGCGCACGGCGTCCTCGACGATCTCTCGGCCCACTTTGTGCCCCATGACCAGCTCCTCCGAGGCGACGTTCTTCAGCAGGTACGTCTCGGGGAGAAGTGCCAGGCGAACGCATCGCAGCAGCTCGGGCAGCTCACTGTGTCTGCCCTCCATGTCTGCTTTGACCCAGTCGATCACCGCCTCGTACACGAGGCTCTCGTCCTCCACCTCCAGCTCCTCGCTGAAGATCAGCTCCTGGACTTTGTCTCTGGGAAGACTCAGGAAGTCCTCCGTCTTATAGAGGGTGGCAAAGTTCGCCAGGCACATCCTCCAGGAGAGCTCGTACAACCTCTGGCACTTGTGGGCATCGGACAACAGCATCATCCCCAGGCAGTTGGACTCATGGAGGTTCTTCTCCAGAAACTCTGCCGCCGCGTCTCTAATGTCGTGAAACTGGAGCATGTCGCCGGCTTCCAAGAGCGACTCTGCGTTCTCCTCGTTGATGATGACCCGTGCCGAGTAGGCGTAGTCCAGCAGAAGCTCCAGCACCTCCGGGTGGAGCGAGTCCTTGAAATTGACCTCGGCGTCGCGGCTCTCCCGGAGACCGCAGCTGAACATTGCTTCGAAGTATCGGCTACAGGAGGCCAGGACCGCCCGGTGGCAGGGGAAGGCGCGGTTGCCGGCTCGTAGCGCGACATCGGTGAAGACCTTGCGCTTGCGGAGCAGGTTGAGCTGGGTCAGTAGGCTATCGGCGTGGGACGTCTTGTGGAACAGGTGGATGTTCATGGAGCCGTTACTGGACCGAGACTTCCTGTTCTCGTGGTTGCTGACGGACATCTTGACTTGAACCTAGACCGAAAGGAAATAATGAAAATGAGCAAAGAGCCAAACAAGCTAAACAATTCATTATATTGCACAGGTGTTTCCAACATTTGCTCCTGAAAGTGCTTTAAACAAACTAAAATTGCCTCTCCTAATACGGAAATAGTTGCTTAATTGCACACATATCAGAAATCATATCGTAACATCTCATTGTCCGTATACTGCAGCTAATGTGTTTATCTAACATCTGAAATTAATTTCAGATTGCAGAGATGAAAGGAGATCACCACACCTAGGAAACATACAGTGTTTGAATCCCTGATTCACTACCGTATCCGCCCCACATCCAGTCCATTCTTGACCAACACCAGGGGACATAATTGCCTTGTAGTCTGTATCCTTATGTAAATACTGACTAAATAGGTAGGGCAGCAAACTGAGCTGGGCGTGTTATTTCAAGACTTTATTGCCACCTCTATGGACATTTTAAACCTGTGACTCACCTCTATCCACATTTTACGCCAATAAATTCCTGCCAGCCCTGTTCTCCTCCAGGGCTGGCTCACACACAAGTTGGTGCCAAGGGCAAAAGCGTCCAAGCCCACGTAAGATCTGACACTTCTTCCAACAGCTCATGGAAGACTGAATTATGTAAGACTTGTGCAACAGATGCAACCGTCTCGTCGCTTTGATCATGCAGCAGCGGCGGTGGGTTAACACGAGTTCATGTTAAATACCCCAACCGCCTAATTGAAATAACATTTCGACTCTCCCGCAGGCAGCTTAGTTTACAATGCAACGCTAACTATGATAAATGCTTACTTACCGTGTTATTATACTATATTACACGTTTGAAGTGGCAGAGGAACGTAAACGGTGCATATTTGACACGCCAATGCGAATATAGCTTCTCGATCCAAGACATCCATTGTTTGACATGTTTTCTCCAGACTTGTGTATGATTGCATGTGTGTGCGTGTGTGTGTGTGTGTGTGTGTGTGTGTCTGTGTGTGTGCAGTTCAAACGAAACAGTAACCCCTTGACTTCCCATGCAGGGGATCTCAAACCCACTGCACGTGAAATCCCATTCGTTTCGGCCGCTAAACGTAAATCGCGGTCGGAAATAATAAAAGCACGCGCTCAACTTTCCTCTGAGCGCGCGGACCTGCGAACATTCACGCGCCCGCCGCCGCCAGCTGCTGCGGTGGAGATCAAAGGCTCGGGTGTCGCGAGCTGTATAACTAACGTAATTACATTTCGGTTAAGTTGCGATTCGGGGGGAAAAAAGACTTAAACTTTAAACAGGCACTTAAGGTTGGTCATCGATACGGAGGAATGCTATTCGTTACCTGAATCGTCTCGTGGTGACGGGAGCGGATACCAGCGCCAGAGTCTTTATCCTCCGCAACTTTTTTCTCCGTTGTCTCACAAACACACCGAGACTTCTTTTCGAAACGCGACGTTTAACATTATAGCGTGAACAAAAACCGTGGGATGTGGATGATGGCCCATTGGTCTTTCCCGCCTGGTGTTGGATTTCGCGTACAAAAACGTTTCCAAAGTTGACTATCGGAGAGCGACTCGTGTGGCTCCACGCGGATGAACGGTGGGGTTTGAAAAGAGAAAGAGCGAAGGCGCTGGTAGTGTTCACCCTGACTCCTCCTACTCTTGTGTTGGCCAATAGGCTGCGAGCTCTGTGATTCCTCGTCCCTTTAAACGAAGAAAGAATAATTTCTGTGTAATTTCTGTGTATTCTCCATTTTATCACCAACAAGAACCCTATCTTAATTTACCCAGCGTGCACACTAATCAATGAACAGCATTAGTCAGGGATGTTGGGTAGGCCTACAGTATATATTAACTATAGTACGCACAAGGCAAAGCATTAACATATGGTTACACATAGCCTAGTCCCTCAATAGATCATGGGTATACAACTTATACAACTATTCAGTCAAGAACTTCGACAATTACATATACATATGTTAATGATGAATAACTACAAAAAACACCTCACCTCACGTTTCTAATAATGACACTGACCATGATAACTGAAAAATAAGACAGGTGCCACATTTGAGGCAGAGGCTCAAAATGCTTATTACATGATTATTAATACCATAACCTATTACATCGAAACGCTGTAGTCAACAGTTCCGAGACTGTGCTAGAATCCAATAGGCCGGCGACCATCCAGAACAGTGGCTGTCTGCTTGCCCGGCCCCCGACCACTGATCTTCAAAGCCCTGCGGAGCCCTGGGTTAGTAGCCTACGACCACCATCAACATCATGAACACCACCACACTACCAGCTGGCTGGGGTTGATGCCGCACTACTCATGTTACCTCTCTTTCTCTCTCTCTTTGTCACTCAACAACTGCTTTAGAAGATAAACTGTGGCCATGCTCTTGTTAGATAGTCAGCCAGTGTTGTGAGAAGAGAGGAACTTGTTCAAATAAGTTCAAAAGCCTTTCATATTATTTTTCCATTATCCATTACATGATGTTTACATTCAGGGCCTGTGCTTCATTTAGGATGGCAGTTCTCCAATGCCGCACAATTCAATTCAACTCATCACAATAATCGGGTGCTCATACGCACAATGCGATTCACATTCCCCAAAACCGTAGTGGTCAATGTCCCCGGAAGCCGCCCTATAGCTGCTCATTAAATCCAAACGCTTTCATACACACGAGTGCCAAAAGGAGATTACGAATATAAGAAGATTAGTTTAATGAAGTCATGATTGTAATCTAGGGTTAACAGACTTTACCAACACCCCATATTCCCTATCCACTTCGCGGTTTCAATACAGACGGTCTTGTGGCCAAATGCTTTGTGTGTGTGTGTGTGTGTGTGTGTGTGTGTGTGCGCGCGCGCGCGTATGTGTGTCTCTCTGTTTCTGTGTGTGTGTGTCTGTGTGTGTGTGTGTGTGTGTGTGTCTGTGTGTGCGTTGTGTGTGTGTGTGTGTGTGTGTGTGCGCGTGCGCGTGTGTTAATTACCCTTAAGCAGGCTTGCTGCCAATCAGACCCCCCGCATGTTTGGCTCCCCCGGGCATCGCGTCAAATAATTGAGAGCGTGGCAGTTTAGAGGACAGCAACGGCTACTCCATTGTTTCCCGTAGGCCTACTGTAGTACACACGTTAATTCACACACAGCAGGTGGTTTTCCCAGTGAGGTCATCGTGAGAAAAGGAGAATGATCCATTGAAGGAGACTTGTCTGATGCGTGTCTACATGTCTGGGCCAAAGTCAACAACAGCCTATTGGTTATAACAGTGTGAACACGATACGCTATTAGGTTAATTCTGTACAATTCTAACCACCCAAATGTTGATTGAAAAGTATTACAATATTAAAAGTGTTCATCACTTCTCCATTCCTACATCGAGTAATGACCTTACTTACGGAGTTATTTAGAAGAGCATACCGCCACCATGTGGCCTAAATATATGTTTTGATGAGATGTCTTTGTCCAGATACAGACGTTCTTTTTTGTCTTTATATGACGCATTTGGTCCAACTACGTTTAGGCATATGGGTCATATCAGTTAGACCACTGGTTTTATAAACATTCATATTCATAACTGAGTTTGTCGGAGTCAACAGAAACAACTACTAAAAAAACTACACTTCCCATGCAAAACGCGGTGTTACGGAAATACGTCATGACACTTCCGGCGCGTTCAAGGGCATCGAACAGAGTTAGCCAGCTCCGCGGTGCATCGCTACCCGGTTACCACACACGTGCATCACGAAAGAGAACCCCACATCTGTCCGTCAGCACCAAGTCATGGACGGGTTCGGTTCAGACTTCTCTGGGGGTGGAGCGGGAGGAAAAGTGGACACCGGGACCATTATGGAGCAAGTGAAGGTCCAGATCGCGGTAGCTAACGCGCAGGAGCTATTGCAGGTAAAGTAAACGACACAAGTTTCTATCAGATGAATAACCTCGACGCTAACGTGCGTGCTGTGTGTCGTTATGTCAAAAATACACGCAAATATGTTTGTGATTGTATTTAGTTTGATTACCGAGACGACCTTTCTGGTAACGCCATGCCGTTCTTAACTTGTGTTGCAGAGAATGACAGACAAGTGCTTCAAGAAGTGTATAGGGAAACCCGGGAGCTCCCTGGACAACTCCGAACAGGTACGGCCTCCCCAGTAGAAGTGGACCAAACATCTAACTAGTATCCAATGATCTACCCAACCTCTCACTCACTTGATATAACCATCTTGGACTATAGTCTAGTAATATGACGTCATATGGTTGACCTTACTGTATGTTTTTTATGATTGTCTATTTTTACAATTTTACTTTTTTTTCTTTCTTTGTTTTTGTAGAAATGTATTGCGATGTGTATGGACCGGTATATGGACGCCTGGAATACCGTGTCCCGTGCCTACAACTCCCGGTTGCAGAGGGAAAGGTCACGTATCTGAGCCACTTCTTCACCCAAGCCGTCTCCGAGCCACCGCCCCCTTGACCTCCTCCATCCATGACCTCGACTGGCACCAACTGGGACGTGGCGCTCGGGTCTCTGATTGGCACACCACAGTGTGTATTGGCTGAAGGGTACCACCGACCTCTGAGATAATACCTCACAGGCAGGCGATCAATGCCTGTAAAGTCTAGCCTTTGCACTGTTGCGGTGGGCGGCTTAATTTTATTCTGTGGACTGCAAAAAATATAACTATCGTTTAATTAAGTTTTGTTATGAAAAATCATCCTGGTGGTTAACTATGTGATCTGTAAGCATTGAAATTGGCAAGTCACAAAATTGTCTATTGTGCCATTACATTTGTGTATATTTGCATTTATACTTGTGTTTACTAAAGATTATGGCCCCATCAAAAACATATTATGCCCAAGCTACTAACACACCACCACCAGACTGAATGCCCCTTTTGTTCCAGAACATGTGATACACTTTAACATAAAACCAGCTGTTCAAGAAGTGGCCAGTCCTCATGTCCTATACAGACCTCTTAAACAGCATCTGCATGATGGCAACTCTTTGGTCAATAAGTTGTGTGTGTGTGTGCACAACTGCGCATGCGGACATACACACGCATGCATGGACGTCAAAGGCACATTTCTGTGCTGTGCAGTCATTCATTACGGTGTTGTTAGCAGGGTTTCCGGTTTAATAACATTTAATAAAAGTGATCAGCGATAAGAGTGGTCAGAAGTCTATACTTTATTATGCCATGGGGAAACAAAACTGTTTTGTCTGACCTGTTGTCACTTTATCTGCTGCCCTGCACAGTAGTGGGCTTGTTTCAGTCAGGATTGCTTTGGTGCACCAGGTGCAAACGGGTATTGAACTCTGTGTGCACTGTTGGTCAGATGTGTGGGACCACAAAATTGTAGGGGGTTTCTCCCCCACCATGAAAAAAATCAATAAATTCTCTTCAAGTATATTCCTCAATTGTTGGTTTCGCACAGTCCAGGCAATGTAATGACGGATAGTCGGAGTACCTTCTTAAAAATGTAAAAAAAATATGATCAGGCTAAATGCCCATGTAAAACTGTTTCATCTTAATCGTGATTATTAACATGAATACAAAAAAGACAAAAGTGAATTAACCACATATATTTCCACCCCCCACCCCACACACACACGCACACAGAATTTGCATAGCTTGATGTGTAAGTCAAGGACAATAAATAACTGCTAAATAAATACACAAACAATGTGCATGTGCAAGTTAAGTGTCCATAGACCACATTTGAGGATGTTTTTTTCCAGGGCATCTCATTGGAGCTCCAGTTCATTTCTGAGAAAGTGGTCACTGGCCAAATGATTACACAGTAACAGAATCAGCACCCTTGAACCAGTAGACTACCTCGGTATTCTGGAGATACGAGTCCATTCAGAACAATGGAAATCTGCCCGTTTGCATCACAGACTTAAGTTGACATCGGCGTATCGCAGCGTTGTACTTGCAGGAAGAAATAGTTCTCTCGTACAGTGCAACACACTGACAGGATGAAGTTAAATTCCACCATCTCCTGTGAAATAATAACAGGTCCTTTTTTTTTGGGATCAACTGCATTTCTCTCTCCCCGGTTCGCTTCAGAAAGGCAGGTATGTAGAGATCCACTCCCTGATGAAGGTCACGCGTGTGTACACTCCTGGGTAGCCTGGGCGCCCACATCCGTGTCCCCAGCTGGTTATACCGGCGACAAACCAATGACCAGAACCATGGCGGCAAGTGAAAGGACCACCAGAATCCCCCTGTGTGGTCGAGAGAGAGGACAAAGAATCAAGTAAGTTTACCCATGTAAGGAATTTGTCTTGGTATGTTGGTGCAAAGAAGACTATAATTCTAAGTAAGAGGATTAAAAATGTATCAAAAACGTATTAAATAAATAATGTGCCCAAGCATATGTTGAACAAATCATTTAGCTATTTGTTAGTCATTTAGCAGACGCTTTTATTCTAACTGGCTAACCTAAGGGAAATACTGAATGCAATAAGTTTATTGAGCATTTAAGCATTGATGCTTTTATCCAAAGTACATTTATTTAGATGCATATAATGAGCAGTTAGGGGTTACGTATTTTGCACAAGGATGCGGACATGAACCCAGACATTTTGTTCTAGACCACCTCTATGCAATGGCAAGTTACTACTATAAGGAAGAGTCACATTTCTGAGTAGGAAAAGCAGACGGAGAGCAAGAGAGTGTGTGTGTGTGTGTGTGTCTGTGTGTGTGTGTGTAAGAGAGAGAGGGAGACTACTGGAAAATGTCACACGGATTGCAGGGGAGATGCCAGGTGCTTTGACCGAGACAGGAATGCTTGCGGTTTAACTTACATAAGAAGATTACAAAGAGGAAGAGGGTGAGAAAGGGAGCTCTGTAGTTTTAGGAAGAAAAGAAGAACCCTCTCTCTTCTGTCAGATAAGCATCTCTCTTAAGTGCAACAGTGTTCTTGAAATAACATTGCCCGTAATTACTCAGCTCTAATTATTTATTCATTCCAACACAATTACAACTAATCGTATGATCATTCTTGATCTAGTTAATGTCTTCATCTAATAGTCCTGAAACATCTTTAAACTCATGCTTCACCACTCAAGAAAAAAAAACCTCATAATCATCCACTTTGGAAAGCATACTCCCAACCTCTCAGCCCTAACCTAATCTGCCTCCATAATCTCACCATATTGGTACTGGTGCACAATCGCGCCACTTAGGTGTCTCCAGACTGTGAAGGAGGGTTATTTTATCTTACCAGACAGGTGTCCCTGCCTCCCTCCATAAAGCCAGCACACATCATGCTTGAAGTCAATCCACTGCCGTAGGACTTTAGGCAGTCTGCTCGATCAATAATGTTCACGGCGGCTTTCTGCAACATGTTGGTCAATGAGCCTGCAGACATAAAAGGGGGGCGATACGTTAGAGTTGATTTCAGAGGAAAGAGTGCATATTCTTATTTGTTTTTATTGTTCTTATCCATGTTCTTTTCCATGTTATTTCTTAGTTAAAAAAGGAAACTCCTTCAATAATGTGTTTGCAGACGCCAACAGTTTCCCCCAGCCATGATTGCAAGTCGGTTTGTGTTTATTAGTGAGTTACGACACATATGTCCTTAGACTTCCATGCATCTCAGAACATACAACCGGCGATGTCGGTATGAGAGGAGACAAAGTCTCCTTACCTCCTTCTCTCATGGACCCCCATCCGGCGACGTAGCACTCTGCGTTCTTCAGGAAGTGGTGGACCGGTGAGGGGAGACAGACGGACTGGATGGTGTAGGACCTGGGTGCCGGCACGGACAGCTCCAGCAGAGCCACGTCGTGGTCCATGTTGGTGCCGTTGAAGGCCGGGTGAGGGATGACCCTCTGGATGGGGATGACCAGGGCGCCCACGCCCGAGCGTAGCACTGAACCCAGACTGACGGCCCAGTTGGTCGGGTTGGGGTCACTTTCCACGTAGGTACGTGAGAAATTTGGTAGAAAGCACATGCACATGCTAAAAATCCTACCCTTGGATTTATCATTTCTTGAATTCTCATCTAACCTGTTTATTTGTGCTGTTTTCCATATGCGACTGATATCCCACTGAAATCAAAGCTTGTTTTTAAGTGTATGAATTCATCCCACGTATCTCAAAGGAAACATTTGCTTCCAGTAATAATAATGTAATATGTTTGTTGTATTTATGCTTTTGTGTTCTTGTGTGGTTTGTAGTTAAGGGATTTTCCAGTGAACCGATACCTTCTGAAGCAGTGTGCTGCAGTGAGTAACCATTTGCTGTGTATTAACGTAGCACCACAGCGGTGAAGCTTCTGGTACTGGAGACTGCCGATCCAAGGCCACTCCCCCCTACGGGCGGTAACCCCTCCCACAATCCTCTGGGAGCCTATCGCAGGGCGCACACCGCAGTCTAAAACAAGCAGAAAAGTATAATTCAGATTATATTGGGTTCTCTTGCCATCCTCAATGAATAGTTTCAATCTTTTTTTGCATTCTTCTTTTCTTTGTGTTTACCACCTGCTTTACTCATCATACTTTTGTACATCTTAGTCAACAAACAACAAACCTACAATATGAATAAGAAACAGATTACTACAGTATTGGTTTATTTGTTTCAATTATATTTGTTGTAACCTACCACAGTTTCTTTCATCCCTTTGGTTGGGGCAGTCTGAGACTCCATCACACTCCGGGTTGACCTTACTGATGCAGGAGTTGGCACTGCACCGGAATTTCCCACTGCAATTTAAGGCTGGCAGACACAATGGATAGTGAGGTACTATCGGGCCATCAAGTACATTGGTTTCCACCGTTCCCTCAGATATGGATGATGAAGAAATGGATCTGCCCTGTTTCCAATAGCTTGTTTGCCCAATTGTATAAATAGCGTGTATGAATGGTGCAATTCTCAGATTTACAATCTGATGAATCAATGGTTTAGTTGATGAATGTGGATGTTACCAGGGGTGTGTAGTGGGTCTGGAGCATCCATGGCTATGGCCTCTGGTTGTGATGGATCGTTCATGTTCTGTTGGGGCAGTGACACGGGCACCGTGTGACTGAGATGCTGATGGGCCAGGTTGTGTTCTGTGCAGCTGAGGATCCAGTTGCGCAGCTTGGTGACGCGGGAGTAGACCCCCGGCCTGTTGATCTGGGCACAGCCCACCCCCCAGCTCACCACCCCGGCTAGGAAGAACCTCCCGGGGGCCTCTTCGCACACCAGGGGCCCTCCAGAGTCCCCCTGGAAGAAGAGCAAAGACAGGATGGTTCAGATTCATCAAGCGGTCACCAACCCATTCAAAGTGGGGCAGAAAGAGCTGCACCCTAGTAGCTACTTCGTCTTTCCACTATTTCCACAATGTTCAACCCAACACATTTCCATGTTGTGAAATCTAATGAGTGGGTAGGTAAAGACGTCCCTGCTCCAGGCAGAATCTTGTTCCACCTTTCAGCAGAAGCGACATACTGGCAGCAGAATGTATTAGGTATACATTCATACACTCAGAATGTATTAGGTATACATTCATACACTCAGAATGTATTAGGTATACATTCATACACTCAGAATGTATTAGGTATACATTCAGGCAAGGAAAAGGGAGAATGAGCGTTGGTGTATTAATAGAACGCAGCATGTGAGGAATATGTTGTTTGTTTGGCCAAACATGTAAGCTGATATCTCATAGACAACACACACACACACGTGATGACACAACTCTGCTTAGACTCTGCAAAACAGTTTTCTCTCCCATTCAGTTTCACGTTACATAGGCACCCTAT
>OMKN01013647.1:0-10040 GCA_900302345.1 Melanonus zugmayeri | reverse complement strand
GCCAGGGGGCTAATAATTTTGGACGCGCCATTTTTGCCGTTTCTTGTTTCAACTCAGTGCATCAATAAAATATCCTAATCAAACTTGGTGGACATTTTGTCTTTGTTATTTTAGGAACAAATACACTATAAACACTTTGTTATAAAACTATAAAAACGTTGTTAATTGTCATTTCCATGGAGAAATCAAGGGTTTTGTCTGATTTCACAAGGGGGGCTAATAATTGTGTATACTGTATATATATACTGTATATATATCTCCTGGCCTGGGAACGCCTCGGGATCCCCCAGGAGGAGCTGGAACGTGTCGCTGGGGAGAAGGACGTCTGGAATACCCTACTCAGCCTACTGCCCCTGCGACCGACTCCGGATAAGCGCTGGACAATGGATGGATGGATAAAGTAACTTACATATAGAGTAAAAAGAAAATATACAGCATAACTTTTGTTTATGTGTTCATATTGCATACTGCAATATGAACACAAACAAAAAAGAAGGAAAATTATATGTAGCCTACAGTGCTGTAAATAAAGCTGGAGTTTCACAACTTCGTCCTTACCCTCCCTCTCCTGGCCACCGTCTTCACCCTCCTGGCCATCCACACGCTGCTGTCTGGCCACATATTCTCGTCCACATCACAGCGGATAATCTCCCTTGCAATGCAACAAGGGAATAAATGGCGTGCATGTCGCAACCATCCCCTACACTGATCTCCTGTAATATCGTCACAGGCAGCGTCCATTGCATGGAGCAGGGACCTCTGATTTTGAGCGTGATGCTCATACACTCTCCACCTCCAAGCAGAGAAAAACTCAATAGGATTGAGGAAAGGAGTGTAAGGTGGTAGGAACACCATGACCATCCTTGGATGAGTCGTGAACCAGGCCCTGATGAGCGGGCCATGGTGGAAATTCACATTGTCCCACACAATCACATAGTTTGGTAGGTGAGGCCCTACGAGACCTCTCTCATTTTCAGGGATCAAATCAGCATAAAGGCGGTCCAAGACGATGAGGAGCTTCTGTGTATTGTATGGGCCAAGACTGGGGATGTGAGTGGCCACACCATTTTCGGAAATGGCAGCACACATAGTTATATTGCCCCCACGCTGGAACTGAGACATCCACCGTGGCCCGATGGTCAATAATATTACGGCCACGTCATCGGCCTTTGGCCAGGTTGAAGCCAGCTTCATCCACAAACACGAGGATATGAGGGGTCTCGTTTCCTTCCAATGCCATTATTCTCTACAATAGAGTAAAAGAATAAATCAAATCAGTCATACAGAAGAGTCATACACTAGAGTAACAGAAAATTACATAGGAATGTTCTATGTTCTCCTCCACAAGTTCAATATACTACTGGCCACTACTCCAGTGGTTCCAAACCTGGTGACAAAATAGTTTGGGAACCACTGCTTACTGTAATTGTAAAAAGGTTATAATGATAGACAACTAGTAACTGACTTGCATGTACATACTGGTACCGCAGCCCTTTCACTCTATCAGAATTCCTCTCAAATGGTACCCTGTAGAGTTGCTTCATGGTCATCTGATGCTTGATCAATATCCGGTCTATTGTGGAGATACTTATTGAGTTGATATTTTGGAATATGGCATTGTGTTGTACGATTGCAGCGCAGATCTGTCTCAATGTGATGGCATTATTTGCCATCACCATGTTACAGATCTCTTGTTCTTGTTGGTCATTGAGAAGTTTTCCTCTGCCACCCGTGCAAGGTTGTCGTCCAATCCTAGACATAGAATTCAAAGGACAACACTGCATTACCATTCGTAATGTATGCCTTATGTATTTCTTACAGAATGAGTTACCAAATTGTATTGTTGTTTTACTTACAGTAACTTTACCACAATTCTAATGCATCACTGCACAGTGACTGGAATACTACTGTAAACTGTATCATCAATAATTCCATAGTTTATTTTCTCCAATATTTTTCTTGTCATTTTTAGTATCATAACATCCCGTTGAGGTAAAATATTGCTGTAGGCCTATAACACAGACACACACACTAAATGAATAGGTAAATTAGTAAATAAATATATTTCTTGCTTTATGCACAGTGTCCTGTCCTATACAACATATAATTCCATCATTGACTGAGTACATACCCGTTTTCCCTGCGAAAGGTTTGGATGATGGAGGAGACTGTAGAACGGGGCACATTAGGCTGCACTCAGCGACCTGCCTCCACCATTGTGAGGCCATGGTTGATGACATGGTTTATAAGTGTGGCTCGAATTTCATCCGGGACAGCATGGTGTCTTCGTGCTCCTCGGCCTCTTCCCCCTATTCCACCACCACGCACGCTTACTCCTCCTCCTCCTCCTCCTCCTCCTCCTCCTCGAGCAGGCAGTTGCCCTTGTTCATTGACTTGGTCAGGTGCCTCCATGTTCAGAAATTGTACTGGTCCTGGTCAAGCTCTATATATACATGTTTGGCAGCATTCACAATCATAGACAGCACCTGTCAGGTAACTAAACATACTGTTTGATTGGTCATCTGAGATGTGTGAAACTCCTCCTTCGTTAATTAAGTTCTAGTTTCACCTGACTGTCAATTACATGTAATCAATTTATCAAATGTTCCAAGAGATTCATATATGGTATTCATGGTATTATGTTCTTGACTCATTTTGACAATTGAACAGACTGTTGTGCATGTGATGACTTATACAATGAAATGATGCTGACATGTTTTGGAGAGAACAACCATTGGACTGAGAATGAACAATCAGTTTAGATCAACAAGATCTATTCACTTGGAAATTGTGCTAAATGTAGGCTAACTGTGCTAACTGTAGGCTACCTGTACTTACTCATTTGCAAAGATGTACTGAGACATTGAGACATGTACTACGACATTTGCAATTTGATGAAATGAATGAGAAATTCAATTCTGTTGTGAACAATTGCCAAGTGGTTTGGAGGTTTGTCCATGTTGTTTTGAGAATGTAATTTCTGTTTCAAGAAATGAGCCAAACCAATGGAGAAAACTGTAACACAAACATGTTAACACATGATTGAACCAAGATTTTTGGCCAGGTTTACAGATTTACAGGAGGTGACAGGGCTTACAGTATTCATATCGTTTTTGTTTTTTTTACACATTGTCCAAGACTTACAACCATTAAATCCATGTATTGACCACTAATAGACATGAGTGAAAATCACAAAACTAGACAGAACAAAATGTGAACTGTAAAAATATACAAGACACATAAGGGTTTGTCAAAAACTGAAGTTTATTTCATTGGGAGACAGCAGTGTGTGCAGATGCTCCATGTCTGCACTGTGATGAAAGCACTCAAGTGTCAAGTGTAAATCCTTTTGTTCTACTTAGTAAAGATCATGCCATCATTCATTCTGGGTGAGGCTGTGGGGACACGTTTAACGCTCTGAGACGGTTTATTGCTGACATGTACACCGAATTGTTTATTGAGCAGATGGTAGAAACTGACATGTCAGGGCTCAGAGCGTTAAACGTGTCCCCACAGGTGTGCAGCCTCACCCAGCCCCAGAGTCTAATGAGTCTGACCCGGGCCAGGTGAGGCTGCTTAAACCAGACAGCAACCACACACACGCTACATACACATTGTGTGCCCATCTGGCACTCAGACGATTAGTAAAGGTCAAATGTGATAACATTAAAGCAATGGTATTATTTATTGATTTCAAATGATCATATTTTGTTAGCAGCAGGGCAATAAAATGACTCATATGGACACGTATGATTTTTAAGGAAAGTATTGATCAGGATAGTACATCAACCGTATCCTATCCAGCGGGTGAGGGTGTGTTTTCTAGAGCCAAATCTAATAGATAATTTCAAACAACTTTAGTGTGTCCTCTGCAGTGAGCAGTCCACAAATCTACAAATGAAACGATTGTTATTCTAAAATTGGACAATATCTACAGACATCTTTCAAATAATTAATTTCCGGGCACGTCCTACTGGGAGGAGACCCTGAGGTAGACCCAGGACCCGCTGGAGGGATTATATATCTCTCCTGGGCTGGGAACGCCTCGGTATCCCCCAGGAGGAGCTGGAACGCGTCACTGGGGAGAAGGACGTCTCACACACGAGACACCAGTTTTCTTAAACATTATGTTAAACACAAAGTGCTAAATACAGTTTGAGTAACTTTTTGTGAAGCGTCCATTCATTATAAAAGGTAAAGGCAAATGAAGGATGCATACCAGATCCAACATAGACATTAGTTTACATGCTGAGGGACAGTATGTATATGTTTACAAAAAATATTTATAATAAATATCATTTATTGACATGGAAAAAAGCATTTGCACATCCAGATTTAAAATACATTCAATATATTATTTCTTTTTTTTTACACTGTTTACAATTCAAAGATATTTTGTATATCAAGATTTTATCATCATTTCATCATGTCATTTTTTATAGGCACGATAAGCTCTTATAAATGCTCAGGTATGCGAAGAATACTTTTAAACACTTTTTTAAAGTTGCTATTGCAGAGAGGGTATATAAAGGGGTTGAGCGTTGAGTTAATGTACCCGAGCCATATAGTGAACATATGCAGTTCACGGTGGACACACTCCGGACAGAATGCCAAGACCATGAAAGCTATAAAATATGGTATCCAACACAACAAGAACACCGCGATTATGAAGCCCAGCTGCTTAGCTGCCTTATGCTCTTTACAGATTCTAAGGGATTGGATCCGCTGACGTGATTGGTCAATAAAACGTTGCCAGGACTGTTTTATTGTCACACCGTTGGCTGTATTTGATGTGGTCTCCTGACCGGTTTCCTCAACCCAGAGTGTTGACTGACTAACGTCTTTGTTGTACATGACAGTAGTGTATTGCCTTACCTTTGGTACATGACCTATGTCACAATCGCCACTCACCAAGTTTGGCACCATAACCCGACACTCACTTATAGATACATAGTGTTTGATTTGGTCATTATGCTCCTCTAAACATGCCATAAAATGTGACCTGCCTGGCAGACTTGGAGGAGTCGTTGTGTTGGTCGGTTTCTGTTCAGGAGACTGGGAGCTCCTGTTGTCCTTCCTTGGTATTTGTCCTGTTGTCATGGTGAGCACTGAGCTCTGAGTAACAGAAGTTTCCCTTTGAGACATGGGATTTGCTTCTTCGAGAGAATATCTTTGATCGAGGGTATTGTGATCTAACAAATGGTCATTCTTAGTATATGTACATAAAGTGTTTTGGTTTCTCTTTGGTGATTTGCAAGCAGGGTTTAGAGCATTTTGTTCATTTTCACTTTCGGCAAACGAACTGGTCGGATGGACGATCCTGTTTCTCGCTCTCAGATGTTGCCTGACTGCCAAGTAGATGTGCATGTAGAACCACACCATTAAAATGGAGGGCACATAGAAGTTGAATATAGCAGTAATCACTTTAAACCAGGTGACAAAACGAAAATCCGTATCACATTGATTCTCATCCTCTGGTTTGTGGTCTATGTGGGTGAACCATCTCCATCCCAAAATAGGAACAATCCACATCATCGACAGAAGCCAGACCCCAGAGATCATCAGACATGCCCTGCCCCTGGTTCTATACCTCAGGTACTTCAGAGGTTGCCTGACCGACCGATAGCGATCCAAACACAAAATGAACAGGTTGAAAATGGAGGCTGTGCTGGCCACATAGTCCATGATGAGCCAGAAATGGCAGACGACAAGGCCTAGCTTCCACTCCTCCTTCAACAGGTACACCAGGTTGAGGGGCATCACCGTGGCGCCCACGATCAGATCGGCCACGGAGAGGCTGACAATGTACAGGTTCCCCACTGTGTGCAGGCTCTTCTCCCTCCTGACCGCGTAGAGGACCAGCAGGTTCATGAGCACCGTCAGCAAAGACAACAGCCCCAGGAACACCCCCAATGCTGTGTTGTAGACAAAGTCCTGCAGGGACACCGTCTCATTGCCCTTGGCGTCGTGGTGGAGGTGGTGGTGTTGGTGGAGAGCGCTCCAGTTGTCGTCGGTGTTGTAGTTGGTGCTGCTCAGGTGGAGGGGACCCTTAGAAGGTGCGAAGCCAGGTTCCATCATGGTAGTCTGGGGGTGGGGGGCTGCCCTGTAGACCCCCTCACATCACATCACAACACCAGGGGTTAGTCATCTCTCCATGCCGGGGGGTTCAGCCTGAGTAATACTCAGGCGTAGCTCTGCTTACGTAGACCCTGTGAATCCAGCTTGTTGTGAATCAGACAGCCGTGTTGCAATTGGAAATAACTCCCTTATGCTTGGTCCGGGAAATGTGTTTTCACAATCCAAACAGATTGGAAAATAGAAGGAAAAAAAAAGACAGACAAGAACACACAGTGAGTACAAATAACATATTAAGGATTGTCTCACTGGAAATTAGAGCAAAAGATACATAGGATGTGTAGTGTAAAGCTAGCTCAGTGACTATTTGTGTCCTAAGAGCCTATGGTCCATTCTAGGAAATAAGAACGTCATCATATTTTGGAAACAGACCGACCAGCTTCAATCACAGATCAATAGCAACGGTATGAATATGCTGGGTGTTTACTTTCACCTATGCAGACAAATTGCAGATACACCTCAAATCAAGTGTTATCATATGACATATTCAACAATCCTCCAACCTAAACAACAGAATAGGTTGTTAATACGTCCCAAAATGACCCATATAAGCGTTATCTGGTCCAGCACTCATTGGCTGGCCCTGCATCCATGTCATGTGACTGTGTGTCAAGTTTCTGTCTGCAAAAACAATATGGCTGACATTCGTATTCAGTCAGACTTTGAAAATCTTTTAGTGAGAGTTGGAGAGAAGAGTGCCGGCAAGAGTTTGTTGTGTTGGACTACAGAAAGCATAGCTTAGTGTTATAGCTATCACGTTTCCACCTATTCACGTTTCCACCTATTCCTGCAACAACTCAACTCAGAAGATTTCAGAGTCAGACTTCTCCTCGAGTGAGACTTGGTTAGGCACAATAACAAACCCCGGATCAAAAGTGAAAGGTAAAGAAAAGTTGTATTTCTCTGTAGGGATCATTTCCATAATGTTGTCAAACAATTATAACAATCTGAGCCTGCCACTGAGTCAGTGGCAGGCGACGTACATTTTAGAGGACGTACATTGACGGGCGCAATTACCCTAAAGGGTTACAATGCGTTCTCGCTCAATACTGGACCAATGTCAGAAATTGTTGTCTGCATTAGTCAGTTAGACCCCAAATGGGGTCCAGGTTGAAAAATCCAGCTTCGTATTGTTTTAACACATCGTTGTTGCGATGATGATTTTTCAGGTGACTTATAAGATTTGTTGTGTTAAAACTAGTAGACCTTTTCCCTCCTCTTGGAACCCTAGCTGAACATGTATTGCAAATAGCAATCGTGCTGTTGTCCTCTGCAACTGTGAAAACGTCCAAACCGGCGATGACATGTTTGCTGTTTTGCTCCCTAATCTACTACGCCCAGAAGTTTGACCTCATGAGTGCCACAACAGTGTGCAGCGCTTGTTAAACCCTTATGGTTAAGCAAATGGAAACAATATTGGCTTTGAATTATCAGCTCTATTTATCGGCTATAATTGAATTATCTGAATAATACACATTTCCCATTATCAGCCAATCATTTATCAGACCCGATATATATTGTGCATCCCTACTTTTGACCCCAAACTTGAAAAACTTGTCCACATGCCAGCTGTTTACACACTTAAAGGCACGAATTTCTATCTCCATCCCACCAGAAATGGGGAACTTACTAATGTTCTAATGTTGGAGGTCATGCCCCTTTTCATGCCCTTTCAAGATGGTGAACACGTTCCCCTGGGTCCCAGGAATGACAGATCTGAGAATTGGACTTCTAGCTCTTGCAGAAAAAATGTTTTTTGACAGAGCCTCTCAGAAGTGTGGCCCACGAGACCTAGTCGATCAGAATGTGGTGTAAAAATGCCTACTGCCCTGAGACTTGACAACCTTGTTTTCACAGAGACTCAAGATTTTCACAGAGCAATCCCAAGGCACAACCCTGGTTGATGGGTCTAATGGCCAAGTTCTTATCTCTCTTTCCTCTTTCCGAATGTATAGCAATGCCTTTTATTTCTAGTGCGTTTCAATGGAGCATTTGATGATGCTTTGTGATGATGCGTTTGTTTTGGTTTGTATCTTATGTCCTTGATGCCCTCTTTCATTTAAAACCCCAGGGCCCTCACTTACCAATGTTGTATACGAACAGAAATGTTAACCGATCATTTCAAAGCAAAGTGTGGGATTTACCAATATGAACGTTTGCTTGAGAACGTGTGTACATTTACGCACAGCTCTGACCATGCGTACACACAGCAAGCGCTAGAGTGAATAGGAAAATTACCAGATACAAATTGCAAACATGACCAATAAATGCTTTTGATTGATAATTGCCAATTGATCTGATTAATTTGACTACACTGTGTATTACTAATTGAAGTCATGTCATGAAATTGTATACAATTACGACAGCTGTAGGAGGTGTCAAATGGCAGATCTAGGATGTGATGGGAGCTGCAGGCTGCATGAGAAGGGAGTGTGTTTTCAGACAATGCACCACCCTTTTTGTGTGTGTCCAAGTCCTCTCCACCCTCAGGTGTTTGGGGAGGTGCTGGCGCGTACATCCCTGCTCGCGATTATTGACGAACACAAACTGCGATATGAACGTAAGAGCCGCATGAAACCAGGCAACCAGGCTCGGGAGCCGCGGGTTGACCACCCCTGCCGTAGAGCAATCACCATCCGACAATGAATGCAGTCACGTAAACAGAAAGGGAATGCACTCGCCAAAGATGCTGGCGATGTGCATCTCTAGAGGACCAACTTTTTTGTGCGTACAAGCATTCTAAATTTCATGTGTACGATAGGATTTAGAACTTTTTCTACAAACTCTTGATAAATGAGGGCCCAGGTCTCTAGCTTACTCCTAAGTCATTTTAGGCCCCCGTAAATAGTGTGTTTTTTTCATTTGTGATTATATTATATAATATATACAGACAGAACACACCGTTCTGTGTCACGTTGGTGCTATCGTGACTGATTTCTGGCAAAGCTGGGATTGGATGGCGATTCTGCCGTCACCTTCGTGGGCGGGCATTTCATTTTGCACCTTTTTTTATCTCGTGCTGGTGGGGGCTCGTTTTTTTCCGCACTGAGGGGCATTCGCTTCTTTTGTCCTGCTAGTCGTTTTTCAAATGCCTGGGGTGCATCCATTTTTTTATCTTCTGATGACCTCTCAACGATCATTTGCATCACTTCCTGTAGAACGATCTTGTTAAATAAAATGTATATACTGTATAAAATTAACCTTTGAAATGGGCTTTTTGGCAAAGCAATGGCGAACATAACTTCCAGGTTACCCCACAAAAACACGTCGGCTTACCGGAGGATGACTACATGCATTGCTACCGCAGCAATGTGCCTAGTCGGTCGGAAATCCGACGAAGAAGAAATATGTCATCCCTGGGGCCTCTAAAATCTACGTTTTTATTGAAAGAACAGTTACATAAAATAACACATAACAGCTCAGATAACTACACAACACAAAGAAAATGATTCAAACAACATGCAAGCTACATGGTTGCATAGCTGCGTCCATAGCAACCACCATAGCAATGATAGAAAAAGTTGCATTAACTAACAAACTAAACATCATATACATTCACTGAACGAAGATTATGAAAATAAAATGCACATTTCACGCTAGAAATGTTATCAAAAGGCATTTTAATGCCGAAACCAACTTAAAATATTGCATTTTCCCCTGAGAAGACAGAAACTTGACAGTCACATGACGTGGAGCGCTAGCGTCATCATCCAGGTATTTGCCCATTTTAACGAGGTTAATACAAACGTGTGCATTTCACGCTTAAGTGAGGCTAAAGCATGACACTGATGCGTAAACCAAAGTGGACCAACACGTGCATCACACGCTATGGCGTGATACTGGGTTGGACCATGACATCTGTGATGAACAACAGAAGATCAAAAGCTACAAGTCCAATCATTCCC